>ML784775.1:828605-859428 GCA_009831015.1 Picea engelmannii | reverse complement strand
TTCTCACCACTCTGAAGGTGAGCACTCTAGATCTGATTTTGACAACACCATGGATCACAATCAGAATGTAAACCCACCATGGATGTATCAAGGAGACTTGAATTTACCAAGACTTATGCATGATTTTCCCAAATGTTCAGAAAGACTTCTTCTACAGTTTGACCTCGACAAAGATTGTTCTCTTGAATATCACCTTAAGAAATTCTTTCTAGCTACTCAAATCCTTGATGTTCACCACGAGGATGTGGTATGTAGGCTCTTCTCTTACACTTTTGAGATCAAGGCTTCTACATGGTATTATAACCTACCAGCCATATCCATAACCTTCTAGGATGATTTCGAGAAATCCGTCCTCAAAAAGTTTGAAGATGAGAAGACTCCCACAACATTATTCAAAGAACTCGTGACTTTAAAAATGGAAAATAAGGTAAAGGTTAAGGGCTTCAATAAACATTTCACCACTATCCTCAATAAGTTCCCAATTAATTCTACCCCTCTATAACCCCTAATTGTAGAATATTACACTTCAATGTTACATCCCTCCATAGGCATATTTGTTAAGCAAGCTAACAAAGTTACTTTGGCTTAGAATTTTGAGGAATCCAAGGATGTTGATAAAGAGTTTCTCTCTTTAGGAATCCACCCTATAATAAAATAAACAAAAATAACCAGGAAGAAACCTTTACTCCTGACCAAATCTCTTGAAAAGGATCCTAAAGGCTTAGATAACATAGTGAAGTTGGTTAAAATATTGTCCATCAAAGTAATGGACCTCAAGAAAAATATTGGTGAAGGGTCTTCCAAGTAGAAACCTTTTCATCCATTCTTTAAGAAGAATGAAAATCCACCTAAACCACCGGAGACCGTCGGTATTGCATTAAATATGGATGATTTCGGTATGGACAAATTTTGTTCCTATCACCAAAATAACCATTCCAAAAAAACCTACCCTCAATGGAATAATTCCACGACCTTGGTCATCAACTAGTTGTGGGATCATTGAGAAACTACCGATGACCAATCCAGAGAAACCGAAAAAGAAGAGATCATTGAGGACAAGGATACCATTAAGAAATCAACCATGTTTTTATGTAACTAGTATTTGGATTCAAACGATGAACAAGTCGAAGATATTTCTATTGGGGATGCAAATATTACAAATAATGCACCTAAAGACTATAACATACAAATCAAATAGGTAGTATCTAGAACTCCTTTACCCTAAAAATATGTCCTTTCCCCTATGAAAATAACTCCTCCCACAGTTGCTCAGAAACCAAAAAATCATGCACAAGCCAATAATGATCCCAACACTTCTCAAGGAAATAAAGCTACAAACATATTTTAAAATAATGTTTTGGAATACAAATTCATTGGATATATTAAGAAAACTAAATCTAATATCTCCCTATATGACATATGTACACTTCCCCAACAACGAGATCTCATTCTTGACACATTTAAGTCCACTAACCCTTAGAAAAAGAATGTTGTTGTAGAAGAGAAAAATCCCAAATCTACCGAAACAAAAATGGAAAACAATGTTGAAACGATGTTTTCTATAAATGCAACTAGTATAGGGTTACACTCTAGATCATAGGTCCCACCTTTCCTTCTTACATTCAAAATTTTCAATTTCAATGTGCATAACTGCTTAGCAAAATTTGGTGCTTCCTCCAATGTGATGCCCTACTTGGTTTTCCAAAAGATAAATGTTGTATTGAAAAAGAGCACTACTAGGATCATATAGTTAGATAGATCAGATGCCAAGGTAAAGCGTGAATTCAAAGATGTTATGATTATAATAGCTTCCAATCCTAGAGTGCATCAGGTTATTGATATTATTATGGTTGATATTTCAAAAGCTTATGATTTATTGTTGAGTAGTGACTGGGATATTTCTCCACAAACTGGACCCACCTATGGCTCTCATACAAGGGAAGAATGAACCAGATTAGAGTGGACAATGAATCCCACATGAAACACATGATAACTGAGATTGAAGGTAAAAATGAAGCCATCAATTTTGCTCATAGTGCATTAGGAAATTGTTTCTTATAGGATGACTATGGTTGCTATGCAATGAAACCATCTTCACTCCAAATAGAAAAATAGTTCGAACTCCTTCATTTCACTCATATCAAAGCTTGTGACTATACTATAATAGAAGTAGATATTTTTTGTTTTAATAACTCAATAGATTAGATACTAACATTTGCACTTTTTTCTTTGATGACTCCATGTAATGTACTAAAAGTTTTAACAATTTTTTTTTTTTTTCTTTTAATACATAACTATTACTCTTATTTGAATGAATAACTAATTGTTATGGATAAAAAATAAACATAATAGAAACTTCTCAAGAAATTCTCTAGCACTTTGTACTATAATTACTTGCAACATCTATTATCTTCCATACTTGAGCGATTTTTTTACAAATACCTCTTGATTCCAAGGTTATGCAAGAAACCTCAACGTTACAAAATCCATCTATATTTGCATACTGGTATTCTATAATTTATATATATTGTGATCCTCCATGACTTAGTCGTATCCTTATACAGTTTATATAGTGTGATATTCCATGAATTAAATGTAACATAACTTAGGTACTCATCCTATCATCGAGTTTTGGTTTGAAAAGATTTATACTTCTTCTTAGGTGTATATAAAAGAGCCTTATGTAGAAGATCCACCTTCCCTTATACAACATCTCCTCGCTAAAATTAAAGATATGAGTCAAGTAAATTAATGCAACGTAAAGGAAAACCAAACCTTGTTAGGAGTGCTGGTTCAACCTGCCAAGCCCATTTCACGCATGAAATGTTAATTGAATCACATGATAAGGTACTCGGAACGTTAATTTGATTATTGTTCTGAAAGAGCATTGTTTTGTGTGTAACATCCCATTCTTGCGCGCACTAAGTAGACCTATTCTTTGAGGACACTTGCATGAAAGGGATCCGGTTCTTTAAACAAATGGTTGTTTTGATTATGATTATGAGATATTATGAATTTGATGATATGCTATTTTTGTTGCATTTATATTAGGAATTGTAATGAAGTATCAATAACCAAGTTGTTTATATGAAAAAGGGTGATGAAAATACCAAACTCTTTCATCAATTTTTTAATCATAGGAAGAGTTTGAACACCATTTGGGAATTACAGGATATTGAAGGGTCCAAAGTAAGTGGATTCAAGGACCTCGTTTCTATGGGAGTAAATTATTTTCAATTACTTTATTTAGATCCAATGAGAGTTAATCTAGTTGAGATTGTCAAATTATCTTCTTATTTTCCATGTTTTGTAACCGAGGAAGTAAATTAGAGGTTGTATGAAAAGATTTTTGAGGAAGAATTTCAAACTGCACTCCATTCTTTTCAAAAGGAAAAAATCTCTACGCTAGATGGGTGCACTATTGATTTTTTCTAGGATATAAATATCTTGTTGAGATGGACCTTCTAAGGGTTATTAAAGAAATCATGGTTTCTAGAAAGGTATTAAGGCCTATAAATCTACATTTTTAGATTCAATTCAAAATGTGTTAATCCAAGTACTTTTGATGACTACATTCCCATATCTCTTTGCAATCGTGTTTACAAAATTATAGCCAAGGTCCTAACAATTATTTAGCGATTAGAAAAATCCTAGAAGCCATTGGGGATGCATAATAACTAATTATTACTACTTTGGTTATCAAATTGAATCTTTCAAAATCTTATGATAGGACAAATTGATTATACTTAAGGATGATATTAACTTGTTTTGGGCTTTAGTTACCCTAAAATAAAGTGGATCATGGGGTGTGTTACCTCAACTTAGTTATAAACATGACAACATTTAGTTGGTATTCATTTTGGATGCTAGTAATTAAAAATATAATAGCATTTAGTTGGTGTTAGTTTTGGATGTAATTAATGGAAACTTTCAATTTTGTAATAAATAGATGAATTTTGTAGTAAATAAATATTCTTTCAAATTATATCGATGATAAAGATTAGATAGAAATTTTATGTATGAGTAAAATATTATGTTATAGTTTAAGTGTCATGCATGGTGGGAATAATTAATTAAAGGGTTCTTCCCAATTCTTAATGGACTTGAATTCCAAATATATGAGAACTTTTGACTTTCCGTATAGTCTAGATACCCACAATCACAATCAATAATCACTTCTAAGTAGTGAGACATTAATTAAACATATCCTTTAAGAAGAGTATGTATGCCTGCATAAATTAAATAAGATTTTTCTATTTAACTAAAAGTGGGATTATGTTTTCTATACTAATCCCCCCACTCCCACCCTCATGTATATGAGGGTGAGGGTGGGGGTGGTGGGATTAGTAGAGAAAACATAATATATATGGATGGGGGTGAGAGGATTAATAGAGAAAACATATTATGTTTTCTCTATTAATCCCTCCACCCTTATATATCAATTTGGTATCTCATTAAAACATGACATTAGAATTAGATTATTCTTCTTATTATTAATTGGTTGAAAATTCATCTTCTATTTGAAATGGATTTTATCTTATACATTAATTTTTATATTTAATTAAGTCATAATCTTAAATAATAATAAACATTATTATTATTATTAATTTGAGGTTTTCCTTTCACACATTATTGTACTAATAAGTTCTAATATTTTTTTTAGTCTATGTATAACTATTAATTCATCTTATATAAAAAGTTTTGAATTTTTAATTATTTAAATAAATCTATAATATTTATAATTATTTATTTAACTAAAAAAATTCTTACAAAATCAAGAATAACATAGGAAAAATATTAAGAAGAGAGGAGGCTAAAATTAAGAACCTTTGACGAAATCGCTCAAGAAGGTGTTGAATACTTTAAACATTTTTTAAATCCCATCTAAAGAATGGTTTTAAATGTATCCTCTTCTTTCCTAGGTTGATGAATGACCGACACAATGAAATATTAGTAGAAGTTTCCTCAAAGTAACTAAAATCAGTGATGCATTCTTTAATAAATAAACGGTTATAGGTTGATTAATGGCCGATACAATGAAATATTAGTAGTAGAAGTCTCCTCAAAGTAACTAAAATCATTATGGATTCTTTAATAAAGAAAAGGTCCTGGGGATGTGTTGGGAGAATTAAATTCCACTTCTATTGTCTTGATCCCAAAGAATATTGAGTAGAAATATTTGATGCCTACAAGCATATCTTGCTATATTACTTTGTATATAAAATAATAACAAAGACAATGGATAATTGATTTAAAGGTATTTTCCTTGAATTTTTTTTTTGAATTTTTTTTTGAAGAACAATGCAATTTTCTTCACAATACATAGATTCATGTGGTAATGATATGAAATGGATCCAAAACAAATATTGAATGAATTTAATGGATTAAATCAATGAAGGAAATTTGGAAAAATAAGAAGGTTTCTCATGGAAGTAAAGGTTAACTGGTTCATGTTCGGCCTTAACGGCAGCCTGCGTGCAAAGGTTAGGATTTTGATGCCTCAAACCTTGCATGATGTTGTTAAAAAAGGGAACATTATTGTGGAAGAAAATGGTGAAGGGGTTACCTAGTATTCAACAACCAACAAGCTCGTGTGAGAGTTGTATACTTGCAAAGCATCACATGGATAAATTTTGTATAGGGATAAAGCTCCATTGGAAATTGTTCACACAGATTTATGTGGACCGATGAAAACATATTCATTGATTGGTAATGTCTATTTTATAACTTTAATTGATGATTTCAGTTGAAAAACTTGGGTTTATTTGCTGAAGCGGAAGTATGAAGCTTTTGATATATTTAAGAGGTTTAAAGTTATAGTTGAAAATGAGAGTGCCAAATATATTAAATTCTTGAGACCATACATAGGATGTGAGTTTATGCTAACTAATTTCATGGATTTTTTTCAATATCATGGAATCAACAGACAATTTACTAGTTTTTATACTCCGCAACAGAAGGGATTAGCTGAAAGGAAGAATCGAACCATTATGAATATGGCTCGAAGCATGTTGAAGGAGAAACATTTTCCAAATGAATATTGGAGCGATGCAGTTGTTTGTTCAGTATATATTCTGAACAAAATTCCAACTAAGAGTGTAAAGAACCAAGTTCCCCAGGAAGCTTGGAGTGGTAAGAATAACGGTGTATCCCATTTGAGGATTTTCGGGTGTGTATCTTATGCACATGCACCTGAAGAGATGAGGCAAAAGTTGGATGAAAAAAGTGAGAAATGTGTCTTTGTTGGATATAGTGAGGAGTCTAAGGCATATAGACTCTATAATCCAAAAACCAAGAACTATGTTATCAATATAGATGTTGAGTTCAAATAAGAAGAGGCTTGGGATGGTAGCATTGGTAAAATTGTTTTAGGGGGAGATAAAATATCTCATGAAGATGATGATGGAGATGAGCATTCCATACAGGGTGGATAGTTGACTCTAGAGTCACATACACCTGCAACCAGAAATCTTGTAAAAAAATCACCAAGGGTTAGCCCATCACAACTAAGAAATCCCAGAGCATATGATCATGGTGAGCCATCGGGTCATGGTGGATATCAAACAGGATTAGAGGTAAGTGATGAATCAAATCCTACATTATCTTCATTAAGAAACCCAATTAGAGGTCAGAAGGCCATAAGTTTAAAATAAGTGTATGAGTAAAATGATGAAGTAGATCAAGTTTCAAATTTTTCATTAATTGCAAATGATCCTGCAAATTTTGATGATGTTGTTAAGAAAGAAGTTTGGGTAGAAGCCATGAATGAATAAATTGATGTCATAGAAATGAATAATACTTGGGAACTTGTATATTTGATTA
Organism: Picea engelmannii; assembly: GCA_009831015.1. Classification (NCBI taxonomy): domain Eukaryota; kingdom Viridiplantae; phylum Streptophyta; class Pinopsida; order Pinales; family Pinaceae; genus Picea; species Picea engelmannii. The sequence goes on along the minus strand of ML784775.1, from coordinate 852,606 downwards.
TAATAATACTTGTAGAAATGAATAATACTTGGGTTGAGTCAACAAATCAATATTGATTATAATGAAACTTTTGCACCTGTAGCCATGCTTGATAGAGTAAGAATGGTTTTAGCCATTGCTTCTCATAATAAATGGTTCATGTACCAGATGGATGTAAAATCTGCATTTTTAAATGGTTTTCTGGAAGAAGAGGTTTATGTGAAACAACCTCTAGGATTAAAGATTGATGGACAAGAAGGAAAGGTATATAGGTTAAAGAAAATGTTGTATGGATTGAAACAATCACCCAGAGTATGGTACAACATAATTGATGGACACTTGAATAATGAAGGATTCAACAGGAGTCAAAGTGAGCCAACTTAGTATACAAAGGTAAATCAGAAAGATAAACTCTTCATTGTATGCTTGTATGCTGATGATTTGATTTTCACCATAAATATTTTAGTAGATGAATTTAAGACAACCATGAAAAATGAGTTTTAAATGACTGATTTAGGAATGACGAAGTATTTTCTAGGCATTGAAGTATATCAATCTGAATATGGTATTTTTATTTATCAAAGTAAGTATGCAAAGGAAATATTGAAAAGGTTTAGGATGGTGAACTGTAAACTAGCTATAACACCAATTACAACTGGCACAAAACTCAGAAAGAAGGATGAGGGATCTTGTGTTGATCCGACTCTATATAAAAGATTGGTTAGAAGTCTTATGTACTTGAAAAAAACAAGAACTGATATTATGTTTGTTGCAAGTTTGATTTCTAGATTTATGGAGACTCTGAAGAGCACCCATTGCCAAGATGGAAAAATGATCCTAAGATATGTTGCTAGAATAGCTAATTATGGTGTCCTGTACACATCAGATTCAAACTTTAAGCTGATTGGATATATTGATAATGATTTTGTAGGTAGTGTAGACGATAGGAAGAGCACATCAAGATATGTGTTCAACTTTGGATCATGAGTTGTAGCTTCGACTTCAAAGAAGCAACCCATTGCGGCTTTATAATCTGTTGAGGCAGAGTATGTTGCAACAACAAAAAATACATGTCAGACTGTGTGGATGAGAAGGATTGTGATTGAGTTGTTCCATGAACAATAAGAATCAACTCATATTTTTTGTGACAATAAATCAAGGATTACACTATCACGTAATCATGTTTTCCACAAGAAATTAATCATATTGATACAAACTATCATTTTATTCGAGAGTTGATAAACAATGAATAAATTTCTGGACAGTTTTGCAAATCTAAAGATGAGTTTGCAGACATCTTTACAAAGTCTTTCGCAAATGAATTATTTGAAATTCACAGAATGAACATTGGGCTTTGTGAACTTGCAGAGTTTCATTTTTGGGTGAAATGACTAAGGGGGAGAATGTCATAAAATAATCATTCCGCCACCTAAAAGATGACTTATCTAAACTGATCAAATTTTGAAGACATACCACCACCCATAAATTAATTAACACCGTCTTAACCGCCTTATTCATTTAATGATCATCACTGCCACACCGTTTCATTTTTGGCTAATTGAATTTCAAAGGGGCAATGAATCATTTACATTATTGAAAATATGAATTCAACTTAGGTATAGCGAAGGGGAAAGTTAACTCAATAAGCATTTGTATATATATCCATGTAATTCTAATTTTAAAAAAATATAGAGAGAAAATTGATAATGAAATTTTGAGAGTGGTAACAAGGGATTTTATACTCCTTTTCTATTTGAATCTAAGTTTGTAAACTCATGATAATGTTCAGACTTATTACTGATTAATTTATTTTGTTGAAGCATGCATACTTTGTTTCCTGTTTGAAAACTTCAGTTAAATCCTTATGCTGTAAAGTGTTTTTCTTTAGAATTCTATTTAGATTTAGTACATGAGTATTGGGTGGATTTATTGTTGTAGGGAAGTGTTGAGCACTCAACACACCCTAAAAGTCTATGTTCATTTTTTACTTTTGGGTACCACTTGATCCTTTACACTATCTATTTTTCCTTCAATATGAAATTGATACCTGCACTTATTTCTTATGTTTCATGTTTGAATTTTCTTAAGTTTGCCTGAACATACAACAAAGAATCATCTTAATCATTAGATGGTCCTTGATGAGCTACTTAGGGAATCAACACACTAAATATTTCCCCGACGCGCTCAGGATTTCGGCATTGCTAAACATTAAAGGTGATGAAAGTCGTTTGAGGAGTTTAAAATAACACCGAACACCAATCTTCATCGACGTGAGCGGTTGAAAGTCTTTCTTTTTACGATTAAACTTTGGCAGGGGTATCGCCAAAGATCGACCCGTTCAACTTCGGTAGGAAAACCAAAGGTAAGTGTCGCACAAAGAGGAAATCGGTATTGCTGATCACTGACACCCGAAGCAACGTCGAAGAGTTACAAAATAAAATACACATTAAAATTTTACATTTAAAATTATCGATCCACGATGCCACTCAAGTATAGGTAGTCGCAATATCTTTCTCCTTTAGTGCTTTCGACGTAAGTAGAGCCCTTAAGTGCAATCCTTACCCACCATCCAAATGCTAAATTTTATGTTCAAATATTTTAAGTAACCTCGAGTTAATAAGCCATGTCAACGTCAATCAATATCGAAAGTTTTAGAGAAAACATATCAACAATTTCACATTTGCAAAAATAACAATTATTAAATCACATAATCTGCGAAAAACTCAGATAAAAGAATGCAATTTATTTACATCCAAAAGGGAATGCGATGTATTCAAGAAGCTTCAAGTTTTTGATGTAATTATAAAATTTCCCACTAAACTTGGTCTACATACGAACATATATCGTCGACATCTTTACTGAATGACCTGGTCACAGTGACAATACAAAACTCTTACAACAAGAGGGACAAAATGTTAAGTGTCACTGTCGGGAACCCAAAGTAGGGGGGTCACCCATTATGCATCACTTGTGTGTGCACCCTCTCTTGAACCTCTTTCAGGTGTACTTCCCTCCACCCGAACCTCCACTAAAGGTGTTGAAACCTTCCCTAAGAAAATGCATGTACCTCCTGTCGAAGCTTCAAAGACACTTTGAGCCAATAAGAAGGAATCCCAGACGCGTTGGGGCTCAGACCTGGCATTCCGACTTCCTCACAAACCTCGTCCCTTGTTAGGGGAGGATTCCATAATGCAATGATGTGGTGGATTGGATGCCTACAGGTGATAAGGACCACTGCATCGCGTCTTTCCTTGATAAACAGACAAGATCAACGTCAAAGAGGCACAAGCTCGACTTATGCATGGAATTCCCCACATAATTCTTAGAATTTATAGCCAAACAAAGCAATAAACCAGAGCATGCCAAAAGAACACTCACGCTTCATGATGAGATTCCTTGAAGACTTAACGTGTCACAACTTCTTGTCGGACGTAATCTAGAATGCTTAAAGTGCCATAGAATGTGTAGTACGATCGTTCCAATTTCTTTAAACTCCACGACTTCCATTATTGACAAATGATATTTGACACACTTGGTGATATAGGTTCTGCATTCATTTAACAACTTCCTTACTATGGTACCCAACCTTCTGGGAGCATACACGTGCATGCTCAACTCTGGCGTCTTTCCCCAGTCCCAAAGGTCGAGCGACCACTATGACAGTTCCGATGCACGTATCTGTCGTACTCGATTTACCATGCTATGGCACAATGACATGACTCATTTAAACTAAAGAAGAGTGGTGGCATGGATGAAATACATTGCAGTTAATTCAAAGGAGCAACTAAGATCACGTAAGTATTGAACGATCAAGAATAACGAGCTTCATAGGTACACACCGATCCATTATGTTTGTTAGTACCTTATGTCATATCGTTTGATCGCTAAACTATCTCAATCCTACTTGCAGGAACGATTCCCTAATCCCTGAACAAAGCTTGCTTTGTGATCTCGTCGATGAACCTGAAAGAAACACTGAAGCATAATCAATAGAGTAATAAAGGAGCAGGTCTCCCCGAGTTCGACACCCTCGATAATTTCACTGATTTGAACGACGTGGTCAAGCTACATGCCGAACAATATAATATATGGACCAAAGAGTTCTAAAAAATAGTCGATGCAAAGCCAGGGAAAGTGAGACAATTCACATTAATCCGATTCGAGCCCGAACCATGCTACAACAACTGAAATTTAGTTTAGTAAAGTACCAGGCGTATGTAGTAGACATCAAGGGAATACACATGGACCCAATGGAACAACATAGATTTCCATGGGCTCAAACCTGTAAAAATACTGTTTATCAGCTAGACTGAATACGAGAGTAGTCATCCTTTCCAAGAAGTATCTCCAGATGACTGTTAAAGAAGATGTTAGAAGATAACGCCACATGGCTATTTTTGTTTTGTTTAAACTGCAATTAGCCGTTGGTAGGAGTTAAAACTTTATATTATAAATAAGGACGTCGACAAATTAATGAGGGGTCGATGATTTTTTTAAGAACTCTTATTTTTTGGCTGTTAAGAATTATTTTGAGACTGCTATGAATTGAGAAGTCCTTCTGGACCAAAGACAAACTATTTTCATCAGATGCATGTGATTGGACTTGGGGAAGAACTACGTCCTATCATGTTTCATGAATGATCCAGTAATGAGTAAGAGAAATTAATTATGTTGTCAAGTTATCTGGTGCAATGTCTTGATGTTCTTTTCTCTAATGATGAAGATAAATCGTTGTGTTATTATGTAATGAATGGTTATGGTAGATGAATTATTTTGGTTGCCATTATCTTGTTACATATGTGTTTTCTTTCTGATAGTTAGTTTCTCAAACAATATTTGGATGCTCACATGTTTAATGTATTGGTACTAGGCATGTGGTATAGAGTAATTGTCTACATGTTGAGCAGCGGGTTATCCCATTCTTAATCGCTTCCCCAGTAGTTCAAACTTAATCATGTTAATTGTCAAGTTGGTGTATGCTGGTTGCATCTCTCATATCATCCCCATCCAACACAAAATACAGAAGAAAATAGTCTTAACTGAAGGAAGAGCCTTCACAAAGAAACACAAATCCCATCGATAAATTGGTTGGATCGCAAGATATGGAGAACCATTCCATTTTAAACATTGCAGATTCTAATTGGACCTTGGTGGTGGGTTTGATTCCTATTGTTGATTCAAGGGATTTAGGTTCCATCAACAAAATTGGTGCTAGAAGGAGGGCCTGAGAATGAATGGCTGAATATATATTTTATCATCATTTCAAATAGCCTACAGATTCGTAACATCCCACATGCATGGCTAGTCCGTCACAAGACAACCCACACATGTTGAGCATTCCTGAAACAGATGACTCACCCTAGCCCAAGGAAGAACCTTTTCACCCTAAAATACCTTACGCCCTTCCTCATGAGGAAGTGAATCAATTTAGGAGAATCACTAGAGCCTACACCTGACAGAATGATGTGTTTTCCTAAGCTCCCATCGTCCCTCGAAGAAAAAAACAAAGAATACTAGTGGTCAACACTCCCGACGAAGTTTTTGTACACTCTGTAGAAGACTTAATAGATTTCACGATTACCGAAATCCAAGAACCTCTAGATCTGATACCCGAAACGCCATCCGTTGACGTCTCCAAGCCAAATGAATTTTCGGAAGAAGAAGAGTTCGAATCAGACTCCAAAGACAATAATAATAACCATGAGGAAGAAAGGGAAATCCCTCTTTAGAAAAATCAAACCTGGTTGGTTGGAGATGCTGTGGTTGTTCCTGGATGAGTACATAATCTGCCTCGACATCTGGAGAAACTACTTTCCAAATACGACCCCAAAAATTAAGTATTACCTGAAGATCACATCAAGAAGTTCATACTCGCGATAAAAATTATGAACGTTCAACATGAAGACGTAGTCTGGAGACTCTTCCCCTACATTCAAAAATTCAACTTCCACATGGTATGTCAACTTGCTAGTAGGGTTGATAACCAACTAGACCAAGTTCTAGAAAGAATTTCTAGATAAGTTTGCAGAAGAAATCACCAAGGAGGCCTTGATGGTTGAGTTGTTTGCATCCACCATGATTATGAAAGAAAGGGTCAAATATTTGAATCAGAGATTCATGACCATCTTAAACAAATTTCATCCCACGACGAAACCAACTCAAGAGTTACAAATCGAGGTTTATGCTAATGCGTTCCTGGTTTCTATTTATATTTTTGTAAAAAGAGTCGCTAAGAAAACCCTGATTTTTTTTTTTGAAGAGGCCAAAACAATAGAATTCCATATGAAAGGATGTAAAGAAGGCCAGGTCTCTCTAGTAAACAAAGAAACCCAACACCCTCCCAGGAGAGGACTTCTTATGATTAGGCCTCTGGGAAAATTGGTTTAATAGACTCCTGAAAAAGGTAATGGTGCTATAGAATATCTACAACGCATGGTTAAGAAATTATCGAACAAAACTATAGACATGAAGAGAAATGCAGGGGAGGGAAACCAAGGCCAAAGTCCCTACAAGCCTTTCTTTAAAATAAATATGTCTTTCAAAGAAATTGAACCCCCCTGCTAACTTGAATATCATTCTACGGAAAGTTGCATCTGATTCTTTCTATACTTACCATCAGGAGAACCACTTCGAAAGAGACTACCCCCAATGGCTCCATGCCATGAATTTAATGGCCAATCACTTTCTAGATGAAGTCTGCATGACCGAACAACCAAGTAGTTCGGCCATGAATATTGATGATCAGGAAGAAGTGGACCCACCATGAGGTACAACCATGCTGATATGGGATCCTGACCTGATCATGCCTTCTGACAATCTGTTTGAGTCTCAGGAACAAGCCCTGGAAGTTTTGGCGATACAGACTCACAGAAAGGGGGCACTTGGCTTGAAAGATATCGATGTCGCCCGAGCCTCGCAAAGTAAATTAAATCCCGATCGCCCGAAAACATCTTTCGCCCCTTGGTAAAAAGCCTATAAGAATCCATACCTAGGGATCATCCAAACTATATTACAACGTGGTCAAAGATTTGAAGAAGCTAAAGGAAAATATATCTGTTATGGACATATGCATGATCCCTCGGCAGAAATAATTTATGTTACAGGCATTGAACTCTGTGGGAAATCCGATGGCGAGCAATGGTCCGGAAAAAAAATTGACTCATGCAGAACCGGTGGGAAAATGAACTGTGAACACCTACTTAGGAGATAGAAAGGAAAAACCTTTTGTCCCACCATTCCTCTTAATGTTTGAAGTATTTAATATAAACCTTCACAACTGTTTGGTAGATTCTGGAGCATCCTCCAACGTCATGCCCTTGGTTGTCTGCAAAAAATTAAATGTCGTTCCTATTAAGTAAACATGTCATACAACTGGACAGAACCCAGGTCTAGGTCATAGGAGAAATCAGAGACGTGATAATCAGAATGTCGATGCACCCCACGTTTGTGCAAGTGATCGACATTATTGTAGTAGATATCCTAGAGGCATATGGGTTATTACTGAGTCGAGATTGGTCTGAGAAGCTAAATGGTTACTTCAGTACGAATTGGTCACACCTTTGGATACCACTAAAGGGATACAAGAACATGATCATAATTGATAGGGAGAGATATCTGAAGCGTACAGTCACTGAGTTAGAAACCCCTAACGAACCCTCATCCACAGATTTCCACATACTCAACAATTATTCCTACGACTCCTACTTTGGAAACTTCGCTCCCCTCTTGTCCGATGTCCCTCTTAATCAAAACTCCGAATTAATCTTCCAATTCAAATCGTTGATACTGACAGGAGACACCCTCTTCTGCCAAAACCTGACACTAGGACTTGTGAAACAAGAGGTCAGGGAGCAAGAAACTGATAAGGGAAACAAAAACAACGATCCCCGTTCACAAATTTGGACCCTCTATTTTGATGGATCTAAATCTCAAGAAGGGTTTGGAGCATGATGCATCCTCATCGATCATATTGGTAAGCACCATTTCATGTCCTGTAGGTTAGATCTCGAATGCACCAACACCATTGTCGGATATGAAGCTCTAGTACAAGGATTGAGGAAAGCCATAGATTTGCAGATCAAAGGATTGAGAGTTTTCGGGGACTCTGAGATTATTTTTAGACAAGTAATAAATACTATACATTGCAACTCTCCTCATCTGAAGAACTATTAGTAGGAGGTGCATAGGTTAATAGAACACTTCGAATATTTTAACATCACTCTAATCCCTAGAAAAAAGAATATTCTTGCTGACTCCTTGGCCACAACCATCTTTAGGCTATCACCTTTAGAAGATTACGAAGCCTCCCGATTAACTGTGGAGCTTCTCTACAAACCATCGGTACCTAATAAAATTTCCAATTGGAAGGTCTTCGAAGGAGATGAACAAATAATAAACTTCTTGACTAACCAAGACCATTTCAAAGATCTCACTATTGATGATCAAGAATTCCAAGAGCTATCCATAGAAACCGATCCTCGGATGGGATGACCTGTGGATAAATCAAAGGGTCACATGATCCCAAAAGGGATAGCCAATCTAGAAAATATTTTTGATCTCCAGGAGCGATTTAACGGACCAAAAAATGCAAAGACTGGCAGCTCTTATCCCCTGCATGAAACTATAAATCTTGGGACCCCAGAGAGTCCAATAAATGTGAATCTCGGCAAGACTATGTCTAAAGAAGAGAGGAAATCTTACCTCAAATTATTCAGACAGTACCACGACGTCTTTGCGTGGTCCTATAGGGATTTGAAAACATATGATACCCGCATTATTCAACAGACCATCCCTTTAAAACCAGAATTAAAACCTTTCTAGCAGAAGATCTGTAAGTATCACCCATCCCTGGAAGCTCTTATGTATCAAGAGTTAAAGAATATTTTAGATGCCAAGATCATTTTTTAGGTTAGGAATTCTTCTTGGGTATTTAATCTTGTCCTAGTGAGGAAGAATTCAGGAGAGATATGCCTTTGCGTAGACTTTAGGAACCTCAACAAAGCTTCAGAAAAAAGACAATTACCCGGTCCCGCTGATGGAGAAACTCTTGCAGACCGTGTCTGGCTCGAAGATCTTCTCTCTACTGGACAATTTCTCATGTTATAACCAAGTCCTTGTTTCAAAGGAAGATTGTTTGAAAACCACTTTTCGAACCAAATGGGGAACGTTAGCTTACAAGCGCATGCCTTTCGGGTTAATTAACGCAGGAGAAACCTTCCAAAGAGCCATGGATGTGGCTTTCCGAGGACTAATCAATAAATGCATGGTTGTGTATCTAGATGATGTAATAGTGTATTCAAAGAAGAGAGAAGAGCACATCCAACACTTAACTCAGATTTTCGAGAGATGTAGGAAGTACGGTATATCCTTAAACCCTAAGAAAACTATCTTCGGTGTCGAGGAAGGTAAGTTGTTAGGTCATATTATATATCAAGAAGGTATTCTCATAGACCTGGAAAGGATTAAAGCCATAGCTCAACTTCCCTTACCCCATAACAAGAAAGCCATGCAGTCCTTTTTTGGAAAAATCAATTTTGTAAGAAATTTCACGCCCGACTTCGGAGAAATCATCAAACCCTTACAAAAGATTATTCAAAAAGATGCCAAATTCAAGTGGTATGATGAGAGGAAGGACACCTTCAACAATATCAAGGATTCCATTTCCCGGGCCCCTGTGTTGTGAAGCCCCGATTTCAATAAAGACTTTTTCCTTTATACTTTCACCTCTGATCAATCACTAGTTGCAATCTTGACTCAGAAGGATGATGGAAACAGCGAAGCCCCAATGTCATTTATGAGTACCAATGTTCAAGGAGCTAAGCTGAATTATCCTGCTGTCGAAAAACAAGCCTATGCAGTTTATAAGGAAGTAAAACACTTCCGGTCTTACATCCTCAAGAATCACACTAAAGTAATTGTGTTTCACCCTGCAGTTTGATCCTTCTTTACCCAACAAGAAATGGGGAAAGAAGAGGGAACTAGATGGCAGTAGTCCAGGAATTTGATCTAGATATAAAACCTATAAAACTAGTAAAAGGGCAGGGGTTGTGTAAGCTTGCAGCTGAAGCCCAAGATCAAGTAAATGAAGATATCGGATGGGAGAACAAGATAGAAATATGGTATGGAGAAATAGCATACATATCCCCATGACAAGATTCTTGGTATAAAGGTCTAACTTATCTTCTACATCACGGGACTTGTCCTGAAAACCTCAATCCCAGAGAAAGGAGAGCCCTGAGATTAAAATCTGTGCAGTATCGTCTTATAAATTCAGTTCTCTTTCGGATCAATTATGATTGGGTACTATTAAGATGTCTTGAATGAGGAGACACAGACAAAGTCCTGAATGAACTCCATGATGGCCCCTCTAGGGGACATTTTGCAGGAAACACTACCGCTCATACGATTCTGAGAGCTGGCTATTACTGGCCCACCTTGTTAAAAGACGCTCATTGTTACGCTAGGAAATGTAAGACTTGTCAAATGACCACTGGAAAGGAGAAAAGAGCGGTGGTCCCGCTCCAACCTGTTACCATCTCTTGGCCTTTCGAGCAGTGGGGGTTGGATATCATAGGATAAATCACACCTAGCTCCTCGAAACTGCACAAGTACATTCTTACCGCCATCGACTATTTCACTATATGGATAGAGGCCATTCCTCTGACTCATGTGAATGAGAAGGTGGTGATCCAATTCATAGAACAATAGTTGATCATGAGGTTCAATGTCCCTTATGTTCTGGTCTTCGATAACGCAACTTACATTTCTTCGAGCCTGTTGACAGAGTTTTCTCTGGACAAAGGAATCATAACCAAGTACTATGCAAATTACTACCCCTAGGGAAATGGTGTTGTTGAATCAACTAATAAAAAATTGGTAAGGATATTAAAGAAGATGATCAAAGATAACCAAAGAAATTGGCATAATATACTCTATAATTCTCTATGGTCCTATAGGGTCACACCTAAGGAGGCCATAGGAAATTCCCTATATCTTTTGGTCTATGGGCAAGAATCCATCCTCCCAAATGGACTCCATCTCCTGTCTCTTCAATTGGCCCAGGATTCTAATGAAGAACCCTCATTGGGCATGCAACAAAGGATTAACACTCTGCTCATGCTGGAAGAAGAGAGAGAAAAGGATAAGTCAAAATTCCTATCTCACCAACAAATAGTGAAAAGATGGTTCAATAAGCATAAGGCTAAATAAAAGAATTTTGAACTAGGAGACTTGGTCCTGAAATGGGACAGAGCAAATGAATCTAAGGGGAAACCTTCTAAGTTTTAGAGTCTATGGATTGGAACTTTCTAGGTAGCTGAGAATATTGGAGCAAGCACTTATCAATTACAGAGCCTGATGGGAGAAACTAATTCCATCCCTGTAAATGGCCAAGCCCTAAAACAATACTTTTGGATAAAAAAATAAAAACAAATCGGGTCATGGGTCATAAGAAATGAAGGAGGAACAAAGATTTTTCTTTCGCCCAGTGAATCGCCATTTGTTAAGAACTCAACACACCCTAAAATTGTATGTTCATTTTTTACTTTTGGGTACCACTTGATCCTTTACACTGTCTATTTTGCCTTCAGTATGAAATTGATACTTGCGATTATTTCTTATGTTTTATGTTTGAATTTTCTAAAGTTTGCCTGAACATAAAACAAAGAATCATATTAATCGTTAAATGGTCCTTAATAAGCTACTTAGGGAATCAGAACACTAAATCTTTCCTCGACGCGCTCAGGAGTTCAGCATCGGTAAATGTTAAAGGTGATGAAATTCATTTGAGGAGTTTAAAATAACACCGAACACCGATCTTCATCAACGTCGATGGATGGAAGTATTTATTTTTACGATTGAACTTTGGCAGGGGTATCATTGAAGACCGACCCATTCGGCTTCAATAGGAAAATGAAAGGTAAGCGTCACACAAAGAGGAAAGTGGTATCGCCGATCACTGACACCCGAAGCAATTTCGACGTCGGAGAGTTACAAAATAAAATACACATTAAAATTTTACATTTAAAATTACCGATCCCCTACGCCACTCAAGTATAGGTAGTCGTAATATCTTCCTCCTATAGTTCTTTCGACGTAAGTAGAGCCCTTAAGTGAAATCCTTACCCACCATCCAAATGATAAATTTTATGTTCAAATATTTTAAGTAACCCCAGGTTAATAAGCCATGTCAACGTCGATCAATATCGAAATTTTTAGAAAAAACATATCAACAATTTCACATTTGCAAAAATAAAAATTATAAAATCACATAATCTGCGAAAAACTCAGATAAAAGAACACAGTTAATTTACATCCAAAAGGGAACATGATGCATTCAATAAGCTTCAAGTTTTTCATGTAATTAGAAACTTTCTCGCCAAACTTGGGCTACATACGAATAGATATCATCGACGTCTTTACTGACTGACTCAGTCACAGTGAGAGTACAAAACTCTTACAACAAGAGGGAAGAAATGTTAAGTGTCACTTTGGGGAATCCAAATCACGGGGGTCACCCATTTTGCATCTCCTGCGCGCACACCCTCTCCCGGACTACTTCTTGCACAATGTAACGTTTCCTTTTCCTTGTTCGTTGCCATCCTCTGTGCCTTGTGCAACTATACAATTGTGTCTTGAGCTTCTCGAAGCTATCTTTAGATCCAAACCGTGCTTCCTTTGCGACCCTGCGATGTCGATACCCCCTGGTTATTCATTGTCAACTGGCTCTACAACTCCCTGTTTTCTTGATAGAGTTCAGCTATCACGAGCTGGGTTTTCTCTAACCATTGGATGAGACTCTTAACGAGAGAACCTAGTCCTTTTACCCTCCCCTTTCTTCCCTCTCTTCCTTTACTAGAAGTCTCCACAAGCCACGACCAATTAATAAGTGCCGTAGATCCCTCAGTTGTCGGATGTACACTCAACTTAGTTTGGGGGCAGTCTTCCTCCCTTTTTCCTTTGTCTTTCCTGGGCCTCCCTCTTCTTCGTGGTGTCTACTCCTTTGGGGCCGCGACCCCCAGAATACCTCTTTTAGCGTACTTACCTCCACCCCAACTTCCGTTAGAGGCATCAAAACCTTCCCTCATAAAATTCTTGTACCTCCTGTCGAAGCTTCAAAGACACTAGGAGCCAATAAGAAGGAATCGAAGACGCGTTAGCGCTCGGACCTGGGATTCTGGATACCTCGCAAACACCGTCCCTTGTTAGGGGAGGATTCCATAATGCAATGATGTGGTGGCTTGGATTCCTACAGGTGATAAGGACCACTACGCCAAGTCTCGCTTGAATAAACACACAAAATTAGCGTCACTGAGGCACAAACTTGACTTATGCGTGGAATTCCCCACATAATTCCTAGAATTTATAGCCAAACAAAGCAACAAACTAGAGCATGCCAAAAGAACACTCATGCTTCATGATGAGATTCCTTGAAGACTTAACGCATCACAACTGCTTGTCGAATGTAATCCAGAACACTTAAAGCACCGCCAAACATAGTTCCAGGGAATGTGCAGTACGATCGTTCCAATTTCTTTAAACTCCCCGAATTCCATTATTGACGAATGATAGTTGACACACTTGGTGATACGGGTTCTGGAAGCATTTAACAAATTCATTGCTACGGTACCCGACCTTCTAGGAGCATACACACACACACTCAACTCTAGCGTCTTTCCCCATTCCCAAAGGCCGAGAAACCACTATGACAGTTTCGACACACGTATCCATCATACTTAATTTAAAACACTATGGCACGACGACGTGACTCGTTTAAACTAAATAATAGTGGCAGCGTGGATGAAAGACATCGTAGGTAATTCAAAGGAGCAACCGGGATCATGTAAGTATTGAACGATCGAGAATAACGAGCTTCACAGGTACGCATCGATCCATCATGTTTGTTAGTACCTTATGTCATATCGCTCGATCGCTAAACTATCTCAATCCCGCTTGCCAGAACGATTCCCTAATCCCCGAACAAAGCTTGCTCCGAGATCTCGCCGATGAACCCGAAATAAACGCCGAAGCATAATCGATAGAGTAATGAAGGAAGCAGGTCTCCCCGAGTTCGACACCCTCGATAATTTCACTGATCTAAGCGATGTGGTCAAGCTACAAGTTGAATAAGATAAGCAATGGACCGAAGAGTTTTCAAAAGAAGCCGATGCAAAGCCAGGGCAAGTGTGACAATTCACAGAACATCCGATCCGAGCCTGAACCATGCTACAACAACTGAACTTCAGTTTAGTAAAGTACCAGGCGCATGCAGTAGACATCAAGGTAATACACGCGACCTCGATGGAACAACATAGATTTCCATGGTCTCAAACTTCTAAAAAAATTGTTTATCAGCTAGACTGAATATGAGAGTAGTCATCCTTTCCAAGAAGTATATTCAGACGACTATTAAAGAAGTTGTTAGAAGATAACACCACATGGCGATTTTTGTTTTGTTTAAGCTGCAATTGGCCATTGGTACCGGTTAAAACTTTATATTATAAATAAGGACATTGGCGAATTAATGAGGGGTTGATGGTTGTTGTAAGAACTCTTTTTTTGTTTTTGTTAAGAATTATTTTGAGACTGTTATGAATTGAGAAGTCCTTCTGGACCAAAGACAAAATATTTTCATCAGATGCATGTGATTGGACTTAGAGAAGAACTACTTCCTATCTTGTTTCACGAATGATGCAGTAATGAGTAAGAGCAATTAATTTTGTTGTCAAGTTATCTCGTGCAATGTCTTGATGTTATTGGCTTTATTATGTAACAAATGGTTATGGTAGATGAATTATTTTTCTTTCCATTATCTTGTTACATATGTGTTTTCTTTCTAATAGTTAGTTTCTGAGACAGTGATTGGATGCTCACATGGTTAATGTATTAGTACTAGGCCTGTGGTATAGAGTAATTGTCTGCATGTTGAGCAACGGGTTATCTCAAGCTTAACCTCTTCCCTAGTAGTTAAAAATTAATCTCGTTAATTGTCAAGTTGGTTTATGCTCGCTTGCATATCTCATATCAACCCCACCCAACAAAAAATACAGAAGAGAATAGTCCTAACTGAAGGAAGAGCCTTCACAAAGAAACACAAAGCCCATCGATAAATTGGTCGGAGCGCAAGATTTGGAGAACCATTCCATTTTAAATGCTGCAGAATCTAATTGGGCCTTGGTGGCGGGTTTGGTTCCTATTGTTGAGTCAAAGGATTTAGGTCCCGTAACAGGTAGGATTCACTAACTTTTATAATTCTCCTGTTTCTGTAATAACTCTGTTTTGATGTAAAAATTATTTTACACTCTATTGAAACACTTGTTGAAAAGGTTGTTGTAGAACATAGTATCAATCTTTGTGTATGATGCATGAGTGATTCACTTAATTTTTTTTGTTGTAATATCCTTTTATTATATGCTGAAACAAGTTGTGGAAACACCTCGTTATAGATTACAGGTGTTGTTGAAACACCTGGTTGTGGCTTATGGGTGTTGTTACATAGTGTTGAAACTCGTGTAATAGATATTCATTGTTTTGTGAAGCAATCCCTTGCATTCTTCACCAAGTCCCGTGGTGATATATACACATCCATGGTTTCAAGAGCAGGAGAATTCTTAGGCAACCAACCCAACACACCCATTTCCTTCTCATCAAAATTGTGTAGATTTGCATTTATTATCCGAAGATTGAGCAGAAGAGATCTGCATTTATCATCTGAATGATTTATTAACAACCAAATTAAGTGTGTCATTACCAATTGCCCAGAACAAGCATATAATATCATTAAAATTTGATTTCTTACCAAATTAAGCGTGTCATGTATGTCCAGACGCTCAAGATAAGGAAGCCATTGGGGCAGGTTGATGGTAGAAATGTCCATCCCGTTTTTAGGAATATCCAAATAATTTAGGAATTTGAATGTCCTATTATTTCAATAAATCTTTCTTCAGATGATTTGTGTACTTCATCCGTGCTCCAATCCAACGATAATCCAATCACATTACTTCCACATTTCACTTCAAGGCACGTAACTGCGGAAGAAAGATCCTGAAACAACATCCAATTCACTCTCAAATCTTTTATTTCGGATATCAGGAGATGTGTAATCTTCGGGTAGTTGACGGTTAAAAGCTCTACTGGGTCGTAAAGAATCACAATTAGGATTTTAATGTGAGGAGCCGAAATGATTATCTTCTGCAGGTGAAGGCACTCATTGCTAGCTTCTGGATACTATTCACCTATACTATTTCGTTTGGCCGCAGAAGAGCATCATTTCCGCTACTCACATTGAAAACCTAATTGTGTGTCTTTACGATTCCGTGGAGCTTTTAACCGTCAACTACCCGAAGATTACACATCTCCTGATATCCGAAATAAAGGATTTGAGAGTGAATGGTCTGTTGTTTCAGTAGCTTTCTTTCGCTTTTAGGCAGAAAGATCTTTCAGCAGGGAAGCAATGTTATTAGATTGTCGTTAGATTGGAGTACTGATGAAGCATACAAATTATCTGCAAAAAGATGTTTTTAAATAATGGGGACATTCAATTTCCTGAATTATTTGGATTTCCCTCCTATGGGAAGGAAAAATGGGATGAATATTTCTACTATCAACCCTCTCCAATGGCTTCCTTATCTTGAGTGTCTTGAGATATGCGACAGGCTTGAAATCATTTTTTAATGATATTATACGCTTGTTAATGACACACTTAATTTGGTAATAAATCATTTTTTATTGATATTATATGTTTTTTTTAGGTAATTGGTCAGAAGGAATTTTTGGTGTGCATCTGTGCAGTGATTCGTTTTGGGTTTGCTATTCCATGCAGAAGTTAACAGGAGATCCAATTCCACCATGTTTGAACTCTCCTATGCTAAGGTTGGAATTTGAAAAGGAGGAGGCCCGTCAAATTTGACGGTTTTGACAAGTATCTCATCCGTTTTGAGGTTTTTAACACAGATTTATGACGGTTATGGTAAATTTTTTTCTGTATTTGACTGGTATATTGACCATGGCAGACAATTTACTCTTCAAATTCCATCCAGCTGCTCAATATTCTGGGATGATAAATGAAAATATACACCATTTTGATTTTGATGAGAAGGAAACGGGTGTGTTGGGCTGGTTGCTTCAGAATTCCCCTTCTTTGAAACCATGAACGTGCATATATCATCATGGGAAGCTGGGAATAAAGAAAAACATATACAGTTTTTACTAAAAAAATATGTTGGATTTCAATTTCAGAAGATCTTGGTTTCAAGCAAGAGTACTGGTCTCAAGCAAGTAGAAGTAGTTGATTATTAGTAATAATTATTTCAATCATATTGGTTGATATAAGTTTATTGATATCATTAATTTTTTTAGGATGGAGAAAACAATTGCAGATCAATCATTTTTAAAGATCAATCATTTTTAATAATGTAGTTTTTTCAATTTCTTTTTTATCAGCATTCTTCTCTATTTATATCTATCTATCATTTATATATATCTTAAGACATTTTTTAATATCTTTATAAAAAATGAAATTTTAAATTTTTTAATGTCTTTATGAAAAATAATATTTTTTTTTTAAATCCAATTATAATTAATATACAAATCACTATAAGTCTACTCTTACATGACTCTACTCTTACACAAAAGTAACTAAAGAAGTATTTTCTGACATCACTTGACATCGCTGACTTTGCCTACATCATAGATGGCTGAGTTTCTTTATCCCAAACATCTCTTTTCTAAAACGGCATATATTTATCCCAAACATCTCTTTTCTAAAAGAAAATGCATTAAGAATGAATTGTAGAAATTTCTTTCTTAAAACTGAAATGCAAATTGAATTCAAGAATGGGATGAAGAAATGCGATTATCTATTGACCTTCCAACCATTTTACTCATTTCCCATCTTTCAAGTTCATGCCAATCTAAATTTCATTTTACTCTATTCCCACATTTTTCATGCCAACCTAAATAACCTAAATTCATTTTACTCGATTCCCAAAATTCATGCCAACCTAAATAACCTAAAAAGTCTTGAACAACAAGACCCACATTTTAGGGTCATGCCAACCTAAATTGCTTAAGAAGTTTTGAGCCACAAAAGTTGACACTTGTTAGTGCAAATGTGCCCAAATACACCAAGAGAGACTTGAAGAGAGTAAGAATCACCTGAAGGCATATTCTACTATGCGCACGGCGAAGGAGAATTAAGAGGACTCAAGATGCTACCTCCAGACGAAAAACAGGGCATATACTACTAAGTGCTATCTCCAGACGAAAAACAAGGCATATACCAACTAAAATAATTTATAAACTAAAAAAACTAAAGAAGCTCCACGACTGTATCACTCAACGCACATTAAAATTACCATGACTGTACCCTCACAGCGTCGAGATCCTATCCTCCGCCGCTGGATTTCGACGAAAATTGTTGCAGGCTTTGGTGGGCGAGCACTGTTGCAATGGCAGGTACATACATTGTTAAATTATCTTGATGTATTCAATGATATATATATCATTTATCATATCATAGTATTGAATGCTGCATAATAAGTTGACCATTGCTCGCAGCCTTCAACAACACCAACACTTCAAGGCCTCCAGAATGCCACAGAGAGAGTGCAGAGCAGAATATTTCCATGTAAATCCGAAACGTTCGATTTATCATGATTGAAATGGGAAACGGCAAGAAAGCCAAACGTTGGAATGGGACAGGTTAGAAACAAGCGTAATTGAAAGGAAATTACTAACCGTGAAACTCGCTAATAAATAATTGATTTTATTATTTATTTTATTGAAATTTCATTTGTATTAATTGTTGTATTCTATCTCAAAAACATATCGGAAATCGGACGCTAACAGTTATAACCACTGACGGAATCTCCTTTCAAAGAATTCCTCCTATCCGACCCGGTACCAAAACATGATATTGAGTACTGTTAAGGGATCGCATCAGAAAATCTTTAAAGGAGGGAATCGCATCAGAAAATCTTTTTGTGACTAGTTATGCCCTGCCCGGTCCTGGCATTAATGTGCTCAGGTTTCAGTCAAGCCTTTTTTACTAATTACATTTTTAATGGGTATTATTACATTCTTAAGGACTATCTAGCTAATTGCATTTTTAATAAGCATTTACTTAATTGATAAGTTTCTCATCAGCTTTATATCTATGATATCTATGATGTGAATGTATAGATATAACCTAATGTGGATGGTTGGAGATATTTGAGTACAGATTCCCTTCACAAATCCAAGAGCATCTAAGGTTAGTGGACCTTAGTGAGCAAATTTACAATTAGGATATAAGGTTTGAAACTCTAGGATTTAAAGCTATAGTGCGTCCAAACATAGTGTTAAATGAGACAATAGATCATGCTGATCTCATTAATGTGGAAAGTACAAAGGTATACACACCTCGAGGTGGTTTGATGAAGAAAAATTCTGAAGGCTTGGGACTTGAAGGTTGCTCCATTGAAGATAGTATTGAAAGTGGAAATGGAAGTTTCACTCCGTCTCATGTGCATCCAAAAGATTCATCTCAATTTTAGGGTTTGAGATTGAATGGATTGAGAAACCCTACTTCTAAAAACCCTACACATTTTTGTTCTAAGGTGGAATTGGTGGATTACAATGATCTAGTGAAATGTGGCGGATTCATTGGGTCTCTGTTTAATTTGGAGTGCTTGAATGGTGGATATCAGGGTTATTCTAGTGGGAAGGATTAGTTTGAGGAGAAATGAGAGAAGATCTTTGGGTTGGGAAGGTGTTTGAATTTGTTGGGAAAGTATTAAATGGAAAATTTGTTTGGAGGAAGATCTCAAATGAGTCATTTAGCCAGTGTTTTCTCTCTATCTAGTGTTCAATGATTGGATATTGACCCTAATTTTTTATCCTATCAAGTGGATGGATTGGATTTACCTTTCTCTCGGAGAAAGATGCATCAACTATCATTCAAGGCTCTTGGTTCTTAGGTATATCCTTTCTCTCACTAAAGCCATGTCACCCTTACTTTGATCCTAGTTTTGAGGGTCTCGCTAGTATAATTTTAGTGTTGGTAAAACTACGAGGATTGGTGATGGAATAATGGACTGAAAGGCTGATTGGGGAGATTAGGAACCAAATTAAGCACATGAAACTAATATAAATTTGTTTTAATCTAGTGTATTTTGCATTGTGGTAAAGGTCCTAGTTGAACTCAACGTTGTGAGAGAGGGTTTGTTTGAGCACTTGGATTTTTCTATAGGTGGGTTTACGTGTACAAAATAGGTGTATTATTGTAACATTCCTTTCAGATGTGTGAGATGTCATCATTACAACGATATTACTTAAGATTGTTATTACCATTTGTGAGTAAGACTTGGATAAGGAAGGATGTCAAGCCACATGTAGAGTCTTTGGCTAAGCCTGAAAGCTTGGAGTCAAATCAAGTAGTGAGAGTAGGGCCAATTATAGGTAGAAAAATCTGACAACTAGAGGCTATTGACATTGTGGAGGCCACATATGGTTTAAAAGAGGTGATTTTTGGAGAAAAGAATAACAATCCAAAGTCAATGCAACTATCCCAATGGACATTTTTCATGAGAAATTAGAGAAGGAAGTCATTGGAAAAGGTAATACTATAATTGTCTCATCTGATAAAATTTATAATAGTCACTTAGCGAAAAATATGAATGGTAAGGGTTTCAGACTCACCCTTGAGGAATTAACTAGTAATCACCTGGTTAGGAAGGGTTTCAATAAATGGAAGAAGTCCCAAATCCTTCCCAAAAAATATAATACTTGGGGTGAAGGTATGAAAGTAAATTTTGTGTACTCAAAAAAATGTATAAGCTCATTTGGGAACTTTGGGAGTTCTAATTCTGGTACTGGGTTTGATTTTAATGAAAATGAAACCGATAGGGGAGGTTGGTGCCTTATTAGACCTAGGAAAGGTTACCCCCTTCGGGGAGATCATTGTTTGGGAGTTTTGGGCCTTGATCCCATCAAGGACTTTGTTCCTGGATCAGTTGGTAGAAAAATATATTTGTAGCAGACTCAATAAAAGGATAGAATAAAGATCCAATAAGGTAGATAGAAGACAATTGTAGGGGTCCTTAGAGTGAGATAGTCCCATAAAATTGGTAAATGATAAATATCATTTCACTAAATATGCATGGACTAGGCCATGGTACCAATACTTATTCCTTATCTAGATTAGTAGAGATAAAAAATATAGATGTTTTCTTACTTCAAGAGAATATGGTGTTTAGAGATAAGTTAGTTAGGGTTTTAAGAGGTTGTTTTAAGGGATGGTATTTCTATTCCATGGATGCCTTTGGGAATTTTGGGGGTTTGATCATCAATTGGAATTTATGTTTGTAATTAATTAATGTTTTCTCTATGTTTCTAGCTATATGCACAAAATTAATGTCAAAAAGTTTATGGTAGACTATCCGAGTGATGAATCTATATATCCCATATTCAAAAAGAAAAAGGCTTTGAGATATGTTTTTTCCTCTATAAGTGGTAAATAAGGAAATACTCATCATTCCAAAATCAATTCTATTGTTCCAGTGACCTAAGCTTTATCACTAGAATATTTGAATTTTTGGGGGACCTCTATAGGATAGATTGACTAATATATTTCTTCAAGCACAAGATTGAATTGGTAGGCCTAGTGGATGTAAAACCTATCTCTCTCAGGCATACCTAGGGAAATAATAAACAAAGGAAGGTATGGGTTGCCAAAATGTTGGATTTGTTTTAGGTATATGAAGATCGATTATCCATGTTTGACAATAGAAGATCATGGATTGATGTTGTGTTCTCATTCGATCACAATCCTATTCTATGCTTTTGGATTTTAAATATTAAAATACTTAAAGCCCTTTCAATTTTAATCCAAGTTGGTTTGGGGAGGAGGGATCCAAAGAGATTATTAAAAGACAATGGAGAAACATCTATCCTGATTCAAGACACAACTATTTTCCAAAGTGGTGGCATGAGTATTAGAAATACACAAAAAGAGGGATAGGCTCTTAAAGGAGACTAAATTTGAAATCAAAGAGATTTATGAGATGAATATTGATGGTAATTTTAATGAAGAATACGGTAAAATACCTGATGAATTAGAGTGTAAAAAGAGAAAATTATTGGAGAGTTGATCCGTATTATTTTGGCATGAAATGAGAGTAGATATATAATAAAGAAATGTACAGAGATATCTTGGATATCCAATAATATAACAGAAATGTATCATAGATGCAACCATAAACACATAGATACAATAATACACAATTTTCTATTAATGAGAGAAAATGTAAAAAGACTGTAAAAATACAGAGTGAACGACTCGCTAGAATGGTGGCAGGTTATCTCTGAGAATAGATGTGTGTGCTACTCGCATTTGCAAGAATATGATTTTACAATGAGGCTCCAAAGGCCATTTTATCAAAAAGAAAATCCAAAATACTAACCCTGAAATATGAAAAGCCAACAATTTTACGAACCCGATTTTGGGTAGTTTGGTGTATCAACTTCTCGGGGGTGTAACTTTGGCATACGATCCATGTTTGGGGATCACAATAGATCGTTGGAAAGGTATCATAGAGGATATTCATTTTTGGGGCTCATTGAGATCTTTAGGCTATATTTGAGAATCATGATCCCAAAAAACCTTCATTTAGGCCCTCAAAATGGCCTCGGAAGTTAAAAGCTGCTAAAAATAGTAAATTACCAAAATTGACAGAAAACTTTTTTGAGCCAGTCGAAAAAGGTGGGCGGCCACCGATATCCACTTGGATCAATACTTGCTCCTTAGGAAGAAATGTTCTCAATTGCGTTGAGTGCCCAAGGGAGAGGTAAAAGTGTTTTCCAAATCTGCATCTTGATGAGATGCTTTCCTTGTTGGAGAAGTTGTGTTGTTTAGCTTGTTGAAGGTTGTCATGAACCTATGGATGGAAGGGTTGTACATTTTTAAATAGTATGGCTACATGATATTCCTGTGTGTAGAATGAATTTTTACACTTTGTTGCAATATTTTCGACCTGCTTCTATTGGATAAAAGGTTCTTTGGCCGAAGCTGTAGTGGTTGCAATATCCTTCTGTTCAACTTTTGAACAGATTGTGAAGAAGCTAAATTTTGTAGTATGAGATACTACCTTGGTGAATTTATTAGGTGGGAAAATAGTTGGAACTACCTTTGGTATCCTATAGAGATGACCCCCTAGAGTAACAATGACACTATGGGGTCGAGACTCATAGATAGCATGGTGCTTCCACATATATGGCTGGCCCAAGAGAACATCAAAGACATACAATGGGGAAACATCACATAATACCTCATAATTGAAGGGTTGGATGTCATATGACAATCGACACTACTCGCTGACACGAAGATCACATCCCTGACAAAGCCACCCAATGTTGTATGTTTGCGGGTGTGGTGTTGTTGACAATCCCAACTGTTTGATGACCTATAATGAGATGATTTTCTTCTAGATTTTGATATCAGCAAAAAAATGAAGTGGGGTCCCCTTCACACACATCTATGAATGAAAAATGTGCTACACCGCTTCAGGATTAGTGGGTTCTTCTGGTTGAATTGTTGCGGCCGCGGCAATCGTAGTGGGGTATGCGTTGATGATATGTCTTCTATCAATATTTTATGAATCATATTTTGAATCAGGGCTCGGCTCCTTGTCTTTGATCTCAACCACTAATGACTATTTTTAGAGACATTCATCGGTGTTGTGCTGGGGGATTTTGTGGAAATCACACCATTTTTCAGTGCCCTTCTTCATCTTTTTGCAACCCTTCTTTCCTGTGGCTTGGACTGGTTTTCGAGAGACTGTTTGTTAAGGCTGTCTTTATGTTAAGACCTAATATTGGCTCATTACCCCTTAATTGGGGCATGATATATTAGTAATGTTATTTTATTTATGTCGGATTTAGGCCATTAGTTGTAATTATACCTCCTAGTCTCCTATATATACCAAGGAGACATTTTCATTTTGAATCATCTGGTACTTGAACATTTAAGTGGGGTAAAAGGAGGTTG
>ML784775.1:768982-781624 GCA_009831015.1 Picea engelmannii | reverse complement strand
TTACTCTGTAGCACCTAAGCCCATCAAATTCAATTATAATTAATAAATCATGTTAAAAAATCACAGTAACTCTTATACAGGTAACCCAAAGGAATATTTGTAGGCATCATTTGAGATCGCTGACTAGCTTGAAAACAAAAAAACAAAAGCCATATATTTATCCAAAACAAAAAACGAAAGGGATATGCTCTTATGCGCACTGCGAAGGAGGGTCCAGATTAGTCAAGATGCTACTGCAAAGGTAAAACAAGGTAGTACTAAAATAAAGTTCTAATTTAAATAATTTATTACAAAATCAAATTAAGTCAAAAAATTAAAAAAGCTTAGTATTGGATCAATGTATATTTATTAATATTTACTTTTCTATACAGCATTAAATGTTAGAGTAATATAAGTATTTGAAAGTAATTTAGATTTGATGGTTTATAAGTGAGCATGGCTAAAGCATTCAATGCTACCTAGCAGACACGGCTACCAATATCCAGCTTGTTAAGCAGCATTTTAATTAAAATAATTTACCAAAAAAATAAATCAAGTAAAAAAATTAAAGAAACTCCATTACTGTACCATCTAAGTAGTGGGATCTGAAAGTAATTTAGTTTTGATGGCTTATAATTCACCTACTGCAGCTTACACCACTAATAATATCCAGCTTATTAAACAACATTGAATGCTGCAATTCAGATCCAATAACCTATAATCCACATGGTGCAGCATTCAATACTACATAACAAACTGAATATTGACCACGCACAATAAAACTAAAAAAAAAACAGGCTAAGATTCTCGATGATGGAGCCCCACCCGCGGAAGGCCGTGGAAAATGTAGAGAGCAGAGGAACGGCAGGCCGGCTGTCAAATAAGGTGTTTCCACTGTATAGAGAATGGAGAAATGGAAACAGCCAAGCAAAGCATGCAAATCCGAAACGCTCGATCTATCATGAATGATCTGCCAACGCATATGACTACAGGATTAGAAAATAAACTCGAAAATGCAAGAAAATGAAATGTGAAAATGCAAGAAAAAAAATGAAACGTTGTAAAACTCGCTAATTGGACCCAGTAATGACTAACGTTGTATTTTGAGTTGCACGGACGAAAATCAGAGCTCACAGTTGTCAAAGAAAAGCCAATCTTACGCTTATCAGTTTACCTTTCGTTTTTTTCCGCTGTTAATATTGTTTTCTTTTAGTAAATAGCTGATCTTATTTCCATTTTCTTGAGATTATGTCAGTGATGTGATGTGTATGTATGGTTGCATTCTTAATGAGTATAAAGTTATTTGGCATTTTATTTTTTTAATGATGGCATTCTTAATGATTACTTCCATTTTCTTGAGATTATGTCAGTGATGTGATGTGGATGTATGGTTGCATTCTTAATGAGTATAAAGTTAATTGGCATTTTTTTTTTTAATGATGACATTCTTAATGATTATATGATTAATTGAGCAATTTTTTTTAAGTAAATAATGGATTTTCTCCGTTATTTTTGTTGAAATTTCATTTGTATTAATGGTTGTATTTTATTTAATTAATTAGATTTTTAATTAATATTTAGTTACATTTTTAAAGATTATTTAGTAAATTTCATTTTTAATATACATATAGTTATTTAGTTAACTATTTAGTTAATTGGCAAGTTTCTTTGGTAAGTAAATAATTGATTTTCTCAGTTATTTTTGTTGAAATTTTATTTGTATTAATGTTTGTATTTTATTTAATTAATTACATTTTTAATTAATATTTAGTTATATTTTTAAAGATTATTTAGTAAATTTTATTTTTAATATATATATAGTTATTTAGTTAACTGGCAAGTTTCTCATCAAGTTTATAGGTTTGATGTGAATGTATATTTTCAATTTCTTGAACAAATTTGTAAAATTTAAAATTAAAAAAAATAACTATTATGCTTTTTTTTTTTTTAAATTAAAATTTGATATTTAGAGGGAAAATATATAATAATAAACAAAATAATTAATTAATAAACTAATTTTATAGTTTGAATTATTTTTATCATTATTAATTGATTAAATTTTATACAATTTGAGTGGGTCTAATGGTTAAGAACATGTGTTTCCTCTTAAAAAGTCATAAGTTCAAATCTAGAAAAGGGTAGGGTATCTATACCTCTCTAGACTTAACTAGGTAGACTTTACTAATTTTTAAATCATTTCAATTAATCCATATTAATTGGAATTTAGATGAATATATTAATGGTTTGATCCAACACTATGATGATCCAATTGGATGTTTGGAGATTTTTTTAGTGCACACTCATTTTTTCTTTTAATGTGAAATTGGTGGTTTACAACGATCTAGTGAAACATGAGAGATTAATTAATGGTTGTATTTTATTTAATTAATTACATTTTTAATTAGTATTTAGTTACATTCTTAACAACTATTTAGTAAATTTCATTTTTAATAAGCATTTAGTTATTTAGTTAATTGGCAAGTTTCTCATCAAGTTTATAGGTTTAATGTGAGTGTATATTTTCAATTTCTTGAACAAATTTGTCAAAAAAGAAAAAAAGAAAAAAAAAATGATTATGTTTTATTTTTAAATTTGATATTTATAGGGAAAATATATAATAACAAAACAAGATAATTTATTAATAAATCAATAATTGAAATTTATTATTTGACTAATTTTTTTAATTATTTGGGTTAATCCATATTAATTAGAAGTTTGATTGATATATTAATGGTTTGGTGGAGCACTAGCTATTGGAAGAGGAGCTTGTTGACTACTATGATGATCCAATTGGATGGTTGGAGATCTTTGAGTGCACACTCCCTTCAAATATCCAAGAGCATCTATAACATTGGTGGACCTTAGTGAAAAAAATTGCAATTGGGATATAAGGTGTTTTTTTTTTTTCGTAAGTAAGTGTAGAAATCTATATTACTTGTAGAAAATATGATACAAAATGGGGTTGTTGGTCTACCTATAAGGAAACCAGACTAGGGGACCCTTGCTGTTGGTTTTGATAATCACTTTGGAGGCATCTGGTCTGCCAAAATTTGGAAACCAAACAAGACCTCCCTTATCAAGTTTGTGATGCAAAGTCACAAAAGAGCTAACTAAAAGCTTCATTAAAACCAAAGTATACTACAAAACTTAATTAGCCTTCTACAACCTGGGCATAACTGCCATTAAAACTAACAAAGTTCATTGATCGAAAATTAAGAGTCGTTACAACACCTGTGGGTGATCCTTCCCCCCACTCACTTGGCCCTTGTTGTCTTCCTTTGGGGGGACTGTTATGGTTTTCCTGATCCGGGCTGGTGCTCCTTGTCCATCCGCAGGCGTAATGTCCATATGGTGGACATATCTCAGGTAAAGGTGGAACTGTGAAGCCAACCACTCATGCTTTCTTTTTTGGTCCTTTTCCACCTCCACTAACAAATTGATAATAGTTTCCAGACCACTAAGTCGACACTGGATCTCGTCTAACATTGTTTTAGTCTCCCGATGGTGTTCTTGTCTCTCCTCCTCCCACTCAGATTTTACTTTTCCAATCAACATCTTGGCGAACCATGCAGTCTCTACCATTTTATGGTAGAGGGTCTCCCTAAAATGCATAGCCCCCTGGTCAATCACCCAATCTGCTTCCTGTGCCATCTCTCCCCACTCTTTGTCGCTCCGCTCCTCCTTAATTTCCTCTTCCCACTTGTTTATTATTTCCTTCCCCTTCAACGAGACCAACGTATGGAAGGTGTTCTCCGCTTCTCTCGCAACATTCTCAATCCTAGTCAAGCGCCTCGAGATTTCTAGGTTCTCCTTCCCCAGGGGGCTTCTCTTTCTCTGTGTGTGCTTCAGGCACGCCATGTTTCATTGTCTCCCTGAGACCCTACACTGGCAATTCTTCTTATTCCTCACTTTGCTCCTCTCCTTACCTACACTTCTCTTGAGGCTATAATGACCCTTACTCGTTAACACCTTCTAGCTGCACTCTTGTGTGTTGGCCTTCTACTTATAGCGTTGCCTCATCTGCGGGCCTGTACCTCCTACCATTTTTTTCCCATGGTGGTGAGCTCGCCCTTCATTATTTGTTGGTAAGGCTGGACTGCCCATGATGTTATGATCTCTTCCCCGGTCCTTTCCTCTGCCCTTATCCGCATTGGATCCGGCTGGTCTTATCCCTGTACTTGTCCTGGGGACCGGTGATCCTTCCCTAGTTATCACCATCTCCTCATCCCTTAATTCGTTATGAAAATCTAGCATGTTGCTTGTCCATTCTATCTTTCTTTCACATCTAACCTTGCTGATGTATTGTACTACCTTCCGTCCGCCCACCTGCTGCCTGTCATGTTCCCACATGATAACTGGTGACCAAGTGTTGTAACAATTATATTCTCCTTGGGTCCCACGTCAGTTGGAGAAGCCTCGCGTCATCCTCGATGTGACCCTCATCTCTGAAGCTTCCACCTTGATCTCGTGCCACCAGGTGGATGCAGTCCATTCTAAGTTGCCCCCTAAGGATTCTGGCCCAGGCCTCATCTAGTTCATGTCCCTCCCTGTTAACCCCCTTGTTGGCTAGCATGTCCACTAGAGCATTTGTTGTCCTACAAATCCATCGAAACTCTACTGTGTTCAGGGTTTGCAGATGCTCTTTGATTTTTTGAAGGGACTGCGCTAGACGCCAATGCCTTCACACCTTGCCCACCTTGGTTCCATAATGCCTTCATACCTTCTCTGCGCAGAATATCTAGGCCTAGTTCCAGAGCTCCAAACTTCGTTGCATTATTTGTTGACTTGCCTATGCTCCCAGCATACAAGTGAATGATTGTTCCTCCATTGTCTCTTATTTCTCCACCAGCTCCTGCCACCCCTAGATTTCCTTTTGTCACCCCGTCAAAATTCAGTTTGAGAAAACCTATTCGAGTAGGAGCCCAGGTACTGACTCCTATATGGATCCGTGGATCTTGGGCCACAGGTATGTTATAGCTCCATTCTTTCAGATAAAATAGTTCCAAAATTCAGGAGTATTGACCTGTGGTTTGATTTTTTGCATTGTTAAGGTTAAGGCTCTACACTGTTTCTCTTATTTGAGTTACAATAGTGTCATTTATCCTCTCTGTCGATTGGCTTTCATTATTGAAAATTCGCCTGTTTCATTCCTTCCAAATCGCCCATATAACCATCTCCGGGGTAAGGCCCCAACAAAGGTTCACCACCTCATTTTCACTGTACCTTTCTTTCCAGTATTTGATTGTCGCTCTAATATCCCCCCTGGCCTGATTCGACTGGTGGTAAATACAGGCCACCCGGTCCCAAATCTCGGTTGTATAGATGCACTCGTTGAGGAGATGATCCGTCGAATCTTCCTTGTGACACCGTGAGGGGCTTATGAAACCTCTTTTTGTTAGGTTATCCCAGGTGAGTATCCTCTTGTGTAGGTCTAGCCATTCGAACATTTTTATCTTTGGCCATTGAGGTCCCTTCCATATGCTCTCCTAGTGTGGCTCAGGTTTTTCTTGGTCTTGGCTCGCTATATAATATCGAGCCTCTTTTAGGTTGAATTCGCCTCCATTTTCCCTTTCCCACCTCAATTGGTCCTCTTCTTCCAAGACCCCAATTTTCCTTTTCCCCAATTCCTCCTCAACCTCTTTTGTCACCATGCCGACCTGAGCTCGATTCTGTGGGTTAAGTATGTCCCAAATCCTCCACCTGGCATTCCCCTCCCTTTGCTTCGAGTACTGATGGAATTTCATTTTTCCTTGCCTAATCATCTCATGTTTTAGCTCCTCCCTATCCTGATTTTCCATTCTGGGTTCTTGTTGTCACGCGTCTTACCAGAACCTCATGGTTCTCCCATTCCTGACTTCCCAAAAGCTGTGACTTTGTATCCAGTTTTTATTTCTCCAGGCTAGATTCCAGATGGCTGATCCCTCCCTGATGCCCATGAAATTGATCTGCTCCTAGTTGTTGACTTTTGGGTCATATTTATCTTTCCACAAATTTACCCATGGCGCTAAGCTTTCCTTTACCCATATCCAACACATATTTTCCACATATGCCTCGTTGGTTACTTGTGGGTCTTGTAACTCGAGGCCCCCTTTGTTCTTCGGTCTGCACACCTTGTCCCATGCCACCAAAGCCTATTTATTTTTGTCCTCAGATCCTCTCCATAGGAAATCTCTCTGAATGGATCTGATTTTTTGTAGGATGCCTTTGGGGGCTGGAAACATAGACATAAGATACATCGGGATTGCTTGTAGGACCTCTTTAGTAAGGATTAACCATCCGACAAGATTTATAACTCTATATTTCAAATTCCTAACCCCCTTCTACAACTTGATGATAACTCCTTCCCACGATGCATTCCTGCGTTCCTGCACGCCCTATCGGGATTGCAGGATTTGTATTGAAAAAATATATCATGGATTTGGAGTGATTTATTTCATCCCCTGAGGCCTCTTTGAAATCCTCTAATATTTTTTTATATTCCTTTGCTTCCTTTACCGTGGGGGTGCCATGGAGCAGGGTGTCATCCACAAACTGTTGGTGTGTTGAGGTCAGACAATCTTCAAACGGTTTTAGGCCTTTTATTTCTCCTACGGTCGTTGCATTTTTTATACTCCTGTTCAACCCTTCCATCATTAGAATGAACAAGAAGGACGATAGCAAATCCCCTTGTCTTATGCCTCTCGTTGGATAGAAAGGCTTGGTTGGGGCTCCATTGACTAACAATTAGAAGCTTGTTGTAGAAACTAGGTTGATGATCCATTTAATCCAATGTTGGTCGAACCCAAAAGCTTCCATTGTCTTCGCCATATAGTGCTAGCTTATTTTTTCATATGCCTTCGCCAAGTCCAGCTGGATTAGCATCCCCACTTTCCTTTTACTTTTCATGGTTTGTATTGTTTCATGGGATTGTATGATATTATCCAGGATCTGTCTCCCTTCCACAAAGCCCTCCTGTTCTTGTGATATCAATGTTGGAAGGAGTGGTTTCAATCTATTAGCTATTACTTTGGAAATTATCTTATACACCACATTGCACAGGGTTATCGACGTTTTGCGATCTAGAGTTCTTGCTTCATTTTATTTTGGGACCAGAGTGATTATCGTGGAATTCAGTGCCTTCAATATGGAGGTGGAGCATTTTGATTCCTCCACTATACCATAAATCTCATTCTTAACCACATCCCAACAAGATTTGAAAAATTCCATAGTGAAGTCATTTGGGCCTCGGGCCTTTCCATTAGGCATCTCCTGGACCACTTGGTCGACTTCTTCCTTTGCTATGGGTCTGCACAGGTTGACATTATGTTCCTCTGTGACCAACTTGGGGATGTGCCTAACTATCCTATGGATGGTAACAAGCCTGTCTCAGTTAGGTTCTTTGGCTATCCCCTGGAAGTGTTTGACTAATGTGTTTTCAATGTCCTAGTGGGACTCTCTCTCTATCCCATCCTGATCTCGGATATTCAATATTTTATTATGATATCTTCTCACTGTAGTTTTTATGTGGAAGAACTTGGTATTCCTCTCCCCTTGATTAAGCCACCCGATTCTAGATTCTTTTCGCCACATGGTCTCTTCTTGCTTACATCTTATTTCCCAATCCTGGAGTAATTTGGTTTCTTATTTTTTCCTTTCCTCAGTATACCCCTCTTGGATGAATTTCTCCTATAGCTCTCCCATTCTATCCTCAATCATTTCTTTCTCCTGGTCAATGTTCCCAAAAACTTCTTTGTTTCACTCCTTAAGTATTTACTTTATGTACTTGAGTTTTTTGTGTAGTATGAACATCTTTGTCCCTTGTTCCGGGAGTTCCTATTGACACCATGTTTTGATGTTCTCCTTGAAGGTTGGGTGGTTGATCTGTAATTTCTCAAATCTGAACGACATGTTCTTTGGTGTTGTCTGAAAATTTGCCTCCAATTGCACTGGTCAGTGATCATATCCCCCCCATGGTAGGATATTGCAATCCAACGCTAAACCCTGCATAATGATGGATTCCGAGACTAGAAATTTGTCTAGCTTCGTGGCCACCTGGTAGTGTGATAGTCTTTTGTTATTTCGTGTAAATTGGCCATTGCTAGTCCTGATGTCCACTAGCTCCATTGTGTCTATGAAGGATGTGAATTATTTTGCATCTCTGTCCAATCTCTAGTTGCCCTCTTTTTTCTCAGCCAATGTAGTTATAATGTTGAAATCCTCAACCATAATCCAATGGAGGTTGTTGGTCTGCTCCTTTAGATTTTCTAGGTCTAGGAGCATTCTTCTTTTTTCCTCCAATGCTTGAGGTCCATACACATTTGTACAAAGGACCTCCTCTGTGTTTCCTATCACTTGCATCTTAACAAATAACGTGTGCCTAGTGGCTTCAACAAAGAGTAGGTTCACCGATTGTGGGTTCCATAGGGTGAGTATACATCCCGCCGTGTTTTGACTCTCTACAGTCAAAAGCTTGTACTTACTCCAGTATTTCTTACTGATTATTTCCATTCTATCCATATTACATTTTTTCTCTTGTATGAAACAAATATTAGGTTGTTCCTTCCTCTGTCTATTTTTAAGGATTCATTGTTTTCTAGGGTTGTACAGGTCTCTTATATTCTAATTAATAACCTTCATTTAAACATGTTGGTGGGAGTTAGGAAAGATCCTTTTGATCTTACCTGAATTTATCAGCAGGGCTCCTAGTTCTTGTAGGGCTACACTGTTTGATTTCCTCCCTTTCTTCTGTCTTCCCTGCTTTGCTGAGTTTTGTGGTTGTCCATCTCCGGTTTTGATACCCAAGTTCCCTATTTCTCCATGCATGCGCTTGATTCCTATGGTTTTTTCCTCCTCCCTAAGAAGGAAAAGGTATTGAATGTGGTCCAGTTTCTCCATTGGTATATTGTCGACTCCTTGTTTTTTCCATTGTTCCAATATGTTTGGGAGGTCTATCCCTTCCCTTTCCATGATGTCTCTGAGGTTTGGGTATTATGTTCCTACCTCGCTTGGTTTCATTTCTGAATCTCCGTCTACCTCATGCATTGGGGTATTTGTGTCTTCTCCTCCTCCTTCCATTGTGCTCTCATTGTGTCCGTTATCTCCTTTGGCATTTTGATTTTCTGTGGTCTCATGGGTTTTCTGTTCATTTATCTCCCTTGCTTTTGTCCTTTTCTTCTCCTCTTCTTCCCCTTGTTTAGGGTTTCCCCTTCATTCTGCTCTATTCCTCATTTCCAGGTTACTTCTTATGGGGGGATTTCTTTGTCTCTTATTTCCCCTACCTTTGTAATTCAGCCTCAAAAATCCGTCCTCATCCTACTCTTGTTTAGACTTTTCCTGTTCCAGTTTTTTGTTTAGAGGGCATTCTCTTAGTAGGTTCCCATGTTCATGACACCTTTTACATCGAAACGAGGTTTTCTCATAATCTATACTTTGGATCCATTCCTCATCCCTGAACTCCAGACTTATTGCCTCCAGGAGAGCCCCCGAGAGATCCATCTCTATACAAATCGTCACATAGGATGTATACTTCCCTTTTAATGTTGCTTCCAACATCTTGACATATTTCCCCATCTTGTTCCCTATGGATTCGAAGGTGGACAACAACCAGTAATCTAACGGTAGGGAATAAAGCCTAAGATAGACTGGGACTTTTTTAGAAGTCTCCTTTTCTAGGGAGAAGTTTTCCTTCCATGGTCACATGTACAACCCTGTTGAGGCATGGAAATACGCCCCCCCACTCAAAGATTTTATCCTTGTCCTCTAAGTTCATAAAAACTACTATGAAGAAACCTTTTGATCCCAGGAGGAGGTCGACTTCTCCACTTGGCTTCCATTGGTATTTTATCGAACTACACAGAGTCTTTTCTGTGGGCCATGGGCCCATAAACCTACAGATTAGGGCATGTGTTTTCATCTAATACCAGAAAAGTTGGGTTTGGGAATATTCGAGGATAAATTTTTGGATTAACATTGTTTTTGGCTTGCACGGATTGTGGCCAGCTACCCCACTAGGGTTAGCCATTTCTGGCATACTACTCCAGGCTTCCCTGGCCTCCTCCCCCACTAGGTCATTTTTTCCTTGGTTGACCTCTTTATTATTCTCTGACCCTGATCCCGAGGTACCTGTCAGGGGTTCCTTAAATCCCATGTCGCATGGTCCTTTCCCTCTGTCCACCACTACCTTCTTGTAGGAGGGAGTCCCTCTCCCTCCCCCTCTAATCACCATCCTGACTGTTTCTTAAGTTGTAACCCTTGAACCCTAGCCTTGAAACCCTCGTCAGATCTTGTGAGAGCCAAAGTCCCCTTCTCGTTAATTGGGATATAAGGTTTGAAACTAGAACATTTGAAGCTATAGTGGGTCCAAACATATTGTTAAATGAGAAAATAGATCTTGTTGATCTCCTTAATGTGGAAGGTACATAGGTATACAAGCATGGAGGCTTGACGAAGAAAAGGTTTGAAGGCTCAGGACTTGAAGGTTGATCTGTTGAAGGTGGTATTAAAAGTGGAAATCTAAATTTCACTCCCTCGCATGTCCATCTAGAAGATTCATCTCAATTTTAGGGTTTGAGATTCAATGGATTGAGAATCCTTATTCCCACAAACCATACACATTTTTCTAATAAGGTGAAATCGGTGGATTACAATGATCTAGTGAAACATCAAAGATTCATTGGGGCCCTGTTGAATTTGGAGTTCTTGAATGGTGGATATTAGGGTTATTCTAGTGGGAGTGCTTAATTTGAGGAGAAATGAGAGAAGATATTTGGGTTGGACATGTGTTGGATTTTTTTGGGAAAGTCTTAATTAAAATTTGTTTGGAGGTAGATCTGAAAAGAGTCATTAAGCTAGTGGTTGTTCTCTGTCTAGTTTTCGGTGATTGGATATGGACCTTGATTTCTGATCCTATCAAGTGGATGGATATTTAAGTTTCTCTTGAAGAAAGATCCATCAAATAGCCTTCAGGGCTCTTGGTTCTAGGGTATATCCTTCCTCTCACTAAAGCCTTAGAACCCTTACTTTGAGTCTAGGTTTGAGGGTCTTACTACTATAATTTTAGTGTTGGTAAAACTGCCAAGCTTGGTCATGGAATTGTGGGCTGAAAGGATGATTGGGGAAATTAGGAACCAAATTGGGCACGTGATTCTAGTATAAATTTCTCTTAATCCAATGTATAATGCTTTGTGTTAAGGGTCTTGGTTGAACTCAACATTAGTGAGGGTTTGGTTGATTACTTGGAGATTGTTATAGGTAGCTTTATGTGTACAAAAGAGGTGGATCATTGTAACATTCCTTTCAGAAGTGTGAGATGTCATCATTGCAGAAATATTAGATTGTTTCTACCATTTGTGAGGAATCCTTGACGGAGCAAGGATGTCAAGGCACATGTAGAATCTTTAGCTAAGCTTGAAGTCTTGAAGTCAAACCAATTAGTCATAGTAAGGCCAATTATAGGTAGAGAATTCTGACAACTACAGTCTATTGACATTATGTAGGCCACGTAAGGTTTAAAAGAGGTGATTGGTGGAAACACACATAACATTCCAAAGTCAATCTTGAAGGAAGTCGATGCAAATATCCAAGTGGGAATATCTTGTGATTAATTAGAGAAGGAAGTCATTGGAAAAGGTGATGCTATCATTGTCTCATCTAATAAAATTTATGATAGTCACTTAGCCAAAAATGCAACTGGTAAGGATTTTAGATTGACCCTCGGGGAATTAACTAGTAATCACTTGGGTAGGAATGGTTTCAATAAAGGGAAAAAGTCTCGAATCCTTCCCCCCAAAAAACAATACTTGGGGCAAAGGTATGAACGATTTTATTTTGAATTCAAACAAATGTAGAAGATCAATTGGGAACTCTAGGGGTTCTAATTCCAGTATTGGGTTTGGTTTTAATGAAAACAAATTGATATGGAAGGTTGGTGGATTCTTAGACCCAGGAAAGGAGACCCCCTTGGGGGAGATCATGTGTTGGGAGTTTTTGGATTTGATCCCATCAAGGACTTTGTTCCTATATGTTTGGTAGAAAATAATATTTGTTTCATACTCAAGAAAAGGCTAGGATAAATATCCAACAAGGTTAAATAAAAGATAATTGTAGAGGTCCTTAGAGTGAGAAAGCCCCCAAAAATTGGTAAATGATAAATATTTTTTCACATAATATGCATGGATTAGGCTACGGTACCAAGATTTATTCTTTATCTAGATTAGTAGAGATAAAAAAATTAGACGTTTTCTTACTTCAAGAGAATATGGTGTCTATAGATAAGTTAATTATTTTTTTAAGATGTTGTTTTAAGGGCTTGGATTTCTATGCCATGGACACCTCTGGGAATTTCAAGGGTTTTATCATTAGTTTTAATTTATGTTTGGAATTAATTAATGTTTTCTCTATGTTTCTAGGTATATGCATACAATTAATGTGAAAAGGCCTAGGTAGACTATCACAATGATGAATCTGTACGTGCCATATCAAAAAAGACAAGGGACAATTTGTGATAGGTTTTTTCCTCTATAAGTGCTAAATAAGGAAATGATCATAATTTCAGGTGACCTAAACTTTACCACTAGAAGATTTGAATTTTGGGGGACCTATGTAAGGGTAAATTGACTAATAAGTTTCTTCAAGCATAAAGTAGCAAGATTCAACATGAAACATAACAACATAAAGACAAATTGC
>ML784775.1:745207-768932 GCA_009831015.1 Picea engelmannii | reverse complement strand
TCAGGTGACCTAAACTTTACCACTAGAAGATTTGAATTTTGGGGGACCTATGTAAGGGTAAATTGACTAATAAGTTTCTTCAAGCATAAAGTAGCAAGATTCAACATGAAACATAACAACATAAAGACAAATTGCAGAAAATTCACTTACTTTAGCCAAGATACCATGAGATAAAACCCTAATTGCATAAATCCATCTTTAGAAATCAGAAAAACATCCACAACTTGATCCTCCAAGCATAGTGTATAAGTAGAAGATCTACATAGCCCAAATAGGGTGAAAATTTCAGACTTGTTCTCTCACAAAGGTGAGAAATGATGATGAAAAATGAAATGAGGATTTGCCCCTTTTTATATGAGGCAACCCTAAACAATTTTTCCACATAACTTGTCAATTAAAAAAAAGAAAGAGGGCCAAGCCCTTAATTTTCCTCTGCAATATGCCAAAAATGAAAAATACATAAAATCAAACCCTACAAGGGTGACATCATATGTTAGAAGGGTGACAAAATGCTCAAGTGTGAGATGTCAAGGCTGAAGGAGTGAAACGTTGGGCCTCTAAAGGCAATGTGTCATGCCTCTAATGCACAATAGTGTGAGGAAAGGTGTCTCCTCACCCCAAACCATATCCAATCATCTATGGAACCATGTAATCCATTAAATCCTAGCCAGAAAAGATGACGTCAAGGCTAGAGGATGACATCATAAGCATCTAAAGGCCATGTCCAAGTGCAAGAGGGGTGTAATATTTTCCTCAAGCACTGTCAATGTGCCTCCAAAGGAAACATCCTCCATCCTCTATGCACAAGAGCTCTGGGATGCTTTGTCCAACCTGTGCGCTTCCATACCATATGAGTGGAAAAATGACCAGTATTGCTCAAAGCAAGATCATTTGTCCATCGTCCAAGGTCTTGAGGATGTGAGAGCCATTGTCTAAGGATGGTGAGTGATTGGATGACCTATTGCTCTCTATCACACATGACAAATTCCTGTAATAAGGCACAACATCTAGGGCACAACCCAAGATACCCCTCAAAGAACCATGTTAGGGCCATTTAGACAAAAGAAGAATATAAGACGATGTAAACCAAAGTTCATAAGAAACACTAGTCCTTAAAACATGTAAAGTAATATGCAACTTAAGACATAAGCCATGTAAAATTATTCACCCTGGTATCCCCTTCAAGAATCACACTGGTTAGGAACCCATGTGAGTTATCAAGATTAAGTATGGGAGGGTCTTCATCCAACCCTATTAGGTGTGCCACCTAGACAATAAATAAAATAACCCGGGTAGAGGGATAGGTCTTGAGAGTGACAAGGGAAAGTAAAACCCCATAAAGAGTAAGTGTGAATGTGATATGATATTAGGGATTTCTTCATGTCTTATGGTATCCATTTCTATGAGTGCCTTTCTAGAGGTGGCATTTGCTTGCTTGAGATACCATTTCATCGATACTTTTTGCATTTTGAACCCCTTATTTTCCTTTTGATACGAGGTTATCATTTTCAAGTCCCATTTATAATGTTTCAAGCCTTATTCCTATACTTTTTACTGGGAAATAGTCCTTTATAATTAGTACATTCATTCACATCCAGATAGGGGCGATTACTATTAGAGGGGGTAGAGCTGAAGCTAACTCGAGGTCTTTATGGTGGCCTTTATAATTTAGAAATAACATATACATAGAGAAGTTACATCATCCTCTAGGCCTTCAACCCCTTTTTCTCATGAGAGAATTGACGATAGTCGAAGTTTAGGATATGTGAAAGGATTCAAGATGGAAGGTGTTAAGTATGACCGAGAACACAACGTTACCCTTGGGAGGCCCCCTAGTATTACCCCTTTTTCCCTAGGCGGTGACAACATGAGACTAGGCCACAAAAGTTTACCACTAAGGTGAAACAAGGAAAGTGACACAATTTCCCAAACCAATGATCCATTATCTAAATTCAACCAAGGATCTTGATCTGGTACATGCCCAATAAATTAAGCACAACACTTTGCATGAAAGAACATACCTCATGGTGACAATGCCTTATCATCTCCCATACTTTGGGTTGCTTGAATGCGATGGGCCTTGGTTGATCTAGTTGGGAGGCAAATAAGGGGGCTACTCGGTTGCCATCTGTGGACATGTTGATCATCATCATCATCGTGGTGTAGATCATGTTGTCCATTGTGGGCCTCGAGACATGATCTCCTCCAGTTACCTCTAGGCATTGGGGGTAAGAGCCCTGACAATGGACTGAAATAAGTTTTCTTAAAGGTCATTCCTCTAAAAAAAAATTGGATTTTTTTGCAGGTAGACAAATCCATGAAGCCATTGGAGATACATAATAAGGAATTCATACAATTAGAACAAATAATATTCCTAGTATGGTTATCAAATTGAGTATTTCAAAATCTTATGATAGGAAAAATTAGCTACACTTAAGGATTATATTGATTCGTTGTGGATTTTAGTTACCCGTATGGTAAAGTGGATCACAGGGTGTCTTACCTTAGACTTAGTTACAAATATGATAACATTTAATTTGTGTTAGTTTTGGAGACTTAATTTCAAATATGATAACATTTAGTTCATATTAGTTTTGAATGCAATTAATGAAAATTTTTAATTTTATAATAAATAAATGAATTTTGTAGTAAATAAATATTTTTTAAAAATATATCTATCATAAGAATTAGATAGAAATTCTATGTATAAGTAGAATTCACTTATAATTTAAGTGCCATATAATAGTAAATTTGTTAAATCTGATTGGCTAATAAAACCAATCCCTTATTTATGAAATGGCTGGGTCAAATAAATACAACCGTGTTCACTGCATCTATTTTTATCTCGCCCTTTTACCAACCTCTCTCGCTCGTGTGAATGGTATGCTTATCGAGGCTGCCAGATGCGTGGCTATATACGAGAATCTGTGTTAATTTTTTATTTAACATAGGCTCATGCCGTGATCAGTCGAATAAGATGGTGAGATCCATCAAATCGGTATTACAGTGATATAAAGGAAGGTCAATTTGCAAGTCTGAAGGTGAAACTAAGGTAACACTGTTCAAATTTTGTTTTAACCATAGTTTTAATGTAATATTATTTTATATAGTTTTATTGTAATATTTTTTTTACATAGTTTTAATGCAATATTTTTATGGGTTTTCTTAATCCAATACTTTTATGGGGTCAATGAAGATTTCGCTGAGTTGATGGAAGTTTTTTTTTGGTTGGAAGAAACACTAAGAGTAATCCAGAGTCAAGGGATTCAAGGCACATGGTGGGAGAATTAAATTTCATTTCCATTGCTTTGATTCCAAAGAAGATAAGTTAGAAATATTTGAATATGTAGCTTTTTATAAAATAATAACAAAAAAAAAATAGCTAATAAATTTAAATGTATTTTTTTTGGATTTATTTTTGAAGAATAATGTGGTTTTCTTAACATTACATAGATTCATTAGATAATAATATGAAATGAGATAATGACATGAAATAGATTCACAACAAGAATATAAAATCATAATAAAAAAATGACTAATAAATTTAAATATGTTTTTTTTGAATTTCATTTTAAGAATAATGTGGTTTTCTTCACATTACATAGATTCATGAGACAATGATATGAAATGGATCCACAACAACAATTAAATGATAATGACTTATCTTAATGAATAAAACTTGGATAAATCAAAAGATTGTTCATCAAAGCAAAGCTTGAGGTTACAAAGTAGATGAAAAGGCCAAAGGATGTGGTTGATAGTGTGAAAGGGATCACACTTGTTCAATATGATATCATTCACTTCTAAAGAGTTTCATTACCAATGAAATCACAAAAGAATTAAAAAAATAAAGAGACGAAGAAGAAAAATAAAGCAAATGAACCATAAAGTAGAACATTGCCAATAAAAAGACAAAAGAGAGGAAGAATGTTAGAGTAGTAGTTGAAGAGTTGGGGATGTGGTGCCTTCTAGTTTCTCTTAGGAAGCTAATTCCACCTACAAAATTTTACATAGTGTTGGAAAATGTGTAAGTTTGGTAGAAAAGAGAGAGATTGTTGAGAAAAATTATGAGTTTGTAATCTGTACTGCTCTAAAGAGCTGAAACATCATTGTAATTCTGTGTTTATTGAGAAATAAAAACTAATCAATTCATTCCATGTTAGAATTGTTTGTTCATATGGTTGTTAATTGTCGGTTAATGGATTTTTTTGTTGAATTCCTGTGTATACCAGTCAATAAATGTGAAACATTGTGGACTCTCTCTACCCCAAGTTTCTTTCATGGTGACAATGGATGGGCTTCTCGAAACCATTCATTTAAGACAGATGAAATCAATGATGGAAGGATTAGATTTGTTGGCCAATTGTTTCCTTTTCTGGTGAGTGTCTATTTGATTTATCAGAAATCAAAATTTTATTCTTTCCTTAGTCATTGGGAAAGTTGCACCTTCCTACACTTGGATTATTCTTGAATGTTAACTCTTAGCAATTTTCACATTTGTTCACCCAGTACACTACCTATAACACTAAAATTCATTTTTTTGGGTTCCTTGATTGATCCATGTGGATATCGGTGGCCATCCACCTATTCCACTATCTCAAAGCATAGTTTTCTACCTTGCCATTTTTCTATAGTTTTTTGGGTCCTAAACTTCCACGGTCGTTTTGAGGCCTTAAAAAAGGTTTCTTTGGCACAAAAACACCTAGAATGTGGCTGAAGGAAAGTGATAGGCCAAATGGAATGTGTACTTCTTAGCTAGTCATTTATGAGGTATATTGAGTGCCCCAAATGGAGTTTGTATGCAAAATTTACATCCTCAAGTAGTTAATGTATCAACTACCCCCATCGAGGCCCACAAACATTTTGTTGTTTCATATTCTGGGGTTAGGGTTTTGGATTCTTAGGGTTTTCTCATTGATTATTTATGTTAAAAAGGCCTTTTGAGCTTCATTATAAACAAATATTCTTGTGAGTGAGCAGAGCTGACATATATCTTCTTAGAGATAAGATGCCACCATTCTAGCGAGTTCATTCAATCTGTATTCTTATAGTTTATGTAGATTTCATTCTTAAATAGAAATTGAGTATGATTGTATCCCTATGTTTCTTGCAATATCTCTCTGTGTTTCCTTGTTATATCCCATTCTTCATTTCTTTCTCACTATAATTTGGATCATTGGTATCAGAGCAATCTACTCCTTATTGTTTCTTAGTGCATGTCCTTGATGAGGTCAAGGTATAGAGAGTTGGGTCTCGAGCTAGTTTCTCTTGAGGAAAACCACTTTCGCTAGCCCAAGCAACCTCTTATGAAAGAAGAAGAGAGAGATGAGAGAGTAGGAGATCCTATTAAGCTATTGATCATGGAATACATTACAAAATAGAGGAATGCGATTATGAATAATTTTTCCCAAAATACTTCGATGACTATGGACAACAACAGATGCATCTTCGTCAGTACGCCACTTTGGAGGCACCGGTACCTTCAAGGTACAAGTTAATTTCGATATTCTCATATTTGAAGGTCAAAAAGATGTGGATGCTTTGGAAAAGTGGTTAAATGTACCAGAAGATTATTTCTTTGTCCATAATTTTTCCAATAGGGAAAAGAATCACCGTTGCACTCCTTAAGGTTGTCCCCCATGTCAAATATTTTTGGGAGACTTACTATGAGAAAAAATACACAGAGGAGTCTGGAATATTTGTGGTTGAGCCAACTTCAGACTATTTTATGGATGTTGTCAATGAACAATTTTACCCTATTGGAAACTATGACGACCAATACAAAAGATGGAACACACTACATTAGGAGAGGGACCAGACACTGCTCGAGTTCACAAATACCTTCCATACCTTGCACACCAAGTTGGGTATTAAAGAATTCAAGAAAAATATGGTTCTAAGACAACATGGGGGTCTACATAGGTACATATAAATATAAATGGAGTTTCTAGACATCTCATAATTGGGAGCCACTTATAGATGTGTTGTCAAAATCGAGTAGAAATTTAAGCAGCAAAATAAGCCAAATTTCGGATCTGCAAATCTGAAACAACTGAAGTATGGTAAAGGCAACCCTAAATCATGGAAAAAAAAAACTCAAGACAACCAGTCCAAACCAAAATAAAATAATGGTAATAGGAAGATGAAGAATGACATTGGAAAGTGGTGTGAGTTCTAGAAAATCCCTTGGCAGAACAATGATGAATGTTGCTCAAAATAGTCATTTTTGAATGACCTAAAAAAAAAGAATTAGAACTTGATTCAAACTCTGAATAAGAGGAAAATAAAAGGAAACATATCATCAATGTAAAACCCACTACTACCATCACAACCACAAGAACTTAACTAGAAGAACCAAATGAGCTCGAGGAGGGGGAGTGCCTCTTCCATTCACAGATGTGGGTTAAGGGGACCCCACTGTGTTTCATGTTGATAGTGGAATCTAAATGAACCTTATATCAACAAAGTTCATTAAGAAGTTGGATTTTCCCACAACGCCACACATGCACCCATACAACATCGAGTGGCTCCACTATGGATGAGATATCCATGCCATCCAGTGGTGTCAGCTATCCTATGACAACAATCCCTTCAAGGATGAGGTACTGTCTGTTTTTATGATGTTGTTTTAGGGAAACAATATGTGGAAACATCATGTTTTTTATGAGTCTTGTCCCTGTAGTGTCATTGTTACTCTGGAGGGTCAGCTCTACAGGGTACCGGGGGTAGTTCTGACTACTTCCATTTCATTGATATTAGAAAAATAGTGCAACAATGTAATATCTCACACCACAAATTTTAGCCTCTTCACGATGCAGTTAGAAGGTGAACATAAGGAAATTA
Organism: Picea engelmannii; assembly: GCA_009831015.1. NCBI lineage: Eukaryota > Viridiplantae > Streptophyta > Pinopsida > Pinales > Pinaceae > Picea > Picea engelmannii. The sequence goes on along the minus strand of ML784775.1, from coordinate 762,089 downwards.
CAATTGCCACAACGTCAGCTCAAGACCTTTCTATACAACAATATAAGGTTTGACAAGATTGTAGAAGAGCAGAAACATATTTTTTCTTCACCTATGGGGGTTCCTCTACAATTCCAAGTCAAACAAAGGTATAACAAATCCCTTCATAACTCTATTGGCCACAACCCTTTTCAAATGTCTTTGGGGTTCCAACCATTAACCCTTATTGATACAACTCTTCCTGCTACATCTTCACCAACAGAGTCCTCCCACACTTACACCAAGGTAGACCATGAAACCATATTTTTTAAATCGATCGAGACCCTCTAAAAACAGGTTCATGACATATCTCAATAGGATAATTCCAAGTACAAGTAGAACAACTTCTTTAGCAAGGCAAGCGACTCACCAAGGTTTAGATTTAACAAAATCTTACCCATCTCCCATGAGAACTTGACGCAATGGGGACTGTTACTTCCTAATGGGATAGGAATGATCTAGGTGGATATTGGTGGCCACCCACTTATTCCGCTGGTTCAAAACATAGTTTTCCACCTTAGTAGTTTTTCTACGATTTTTCGGGTCTTGAGCTTCCAGGGTTGTTTTGAGGCCCTAAATGATGTTTTTTTGGCATGAAAGTTGCTATCATGTAGCCAAATGTAGATGCTATTCCGAATGGAATGTGTACTTATTGGCTATATCATTTCAATGGTATACCTAGCACCCCAAACTGAGATCGTATGAAATAGTTATTCCCTTGGGAAGTTGATGTATCAACTACCCCCATTGGGGCCCACAAACCTTTTGGAATTTCATCTTCCAAGGTTAGGTTTTTTTATGTTTATGGTTTTCTCATTAATTATTTATGTTAAAAAGGTATTTTGAGCCTTGTTGTAAACACATATTCTTGCGAATGAGTGTATCCATCACATCTCTTCTCAAAGATAATATGCCACCATTATAACAAGTTCATTCACTCTGTATTTTTACATTTTTTACAGATTTAATTATTTAATAGAATTTGAGTGTTATTGTATCTCTATGTTTGTTTCAATTGAGCGTTGAGAGGAAAGGACAAGGAAAAGTGAAGAAATACAAAACAACAAATTCAATTTTTTCCCCAACCGTCTCATATTTTGTCCTTTTGTCAACCATAATTAGTTTCATCTGATTATAACACTTGTCAATAACATTTCAAAAGGGGAAGTTGAAAATATTTATAACTACTTCTTGCAGGATTAAAGAAGATCCCATAAACAATTACTTAGATTACTATAAGTAAAGGAAGAAGCCCATTTTGAAAGGACTCTTCAAGCATTGTATATTCGAGAATTGTTTTCAAATTTAATATTGAGAAGCCCTCAACACAAATTTTGTAAGAGAGAACTTTACTTGTGGATGTTAGATTGATGTGAACTATTTCCAAGAGACTATTATGTAGTGTACATGTGTTGTAATAATGGTGTTTTGTTTATATACTTCTCTTATGAAAACATAAATCTTTCTTGCAGTACAATTTCTTCTCTCTTATATTTTATCTTGAGATGATGAGTAGTTATGCACGTGACTTCATAACTTAGACTAATCTTGTTATGTATGTGTTCTCTAACCTTGTTGCTTATTAAAAACTATATGAAATAAGTATTTTGTACGGATTAGTGTCATATACGGCTGCTCCTTGGTTACCATAGTCGCTCCAAGATAGGATAATATACGTTTGATTTTATTTATGCAAGTAGTTAGTCTGCATATGCATTCTCTGTGGCATCCATAACCATTCAATCACCTCTCAAAACTAGTAATGGAAGCCAGGATAGAATCCAGATGGGTATCCTAAAGAAAATTATGCATAGTCTAATGGGGACCGTATACTGAGGAGTAACCTTATCTATTGAAGGTCAATTCTACCATCTCAACAACATTGACGCTAAAAGGAGGGTCTGAATTGTATGGCTAGCAATAATTTTCAATAATCACTTGTTCAATCCTCTAATAACATCCTTTTCCAACAATGAATACCACATATCCCTTACAAGAAATAAATAACCTTCAAAGATTCGAATCCTACATTTGAAAATGTTTTTGAAAGTTCGTAAACCAATCTTGAGTCTTGGTATATTGCCCCTAATGTAGAGTTTGCTTCTTTTCCAAGTTACTTGGTCACGTATCCTTATCTTTAGCATTACATAGGAGGAGAAATTCCCATGTCAACAGACATTTGAACCATTCTAATGTTCTTGTTGACTTTGTGGAGGATTTGATTGAGAACATTTTACAATAAATACCTCTACCTTTGAACCAAATACCTCCTACATCCCTAGGTACTACTCCTCCCAGTTCTCACCACTATTAAGGTGAGCACTCTAGATCTGATTTTGAAAACACCATGGATCAAAATCAGAATGTAAATCCACCATGGATGTATCCAGGGACTTGAATTTACCAAGACTTATGCATGATTTTCCCAAATGTTCAGAAAGACTTCTTCTACAGTTTGACCTCGACAAAGCTTGCTCTCTTAAATATCACGTTAAGAAATTCTTTCTAGCTACTCAAATCCTTGATGTTAGCCATGAGGATGTGGTATGTAGGCTCTTCTCTTACACTTTTGAGATCAAGGCTTCTACATGGTATTATAACCTACCAGCCAGATCCATAACCTTCTAGGATGATTTCGAGAAATCCGTCCTCAAAAGGTTTGAAGATGAGAAGACTCCCACAACATTATTCAAAGAACTCGTGACTTTCAAAATGGAAAATAAGGTAAAGGTTAAGGGCTTCAATAAACATTTCACCACTATCCTCAATAAGTTCCCAATTAATTCTACCCCTCTATAACCCCTAATTATAGAATATTACACTTCAATGTTACATCCCTCCATAGGCATATTTATTAAGCAAGCTAGCAAAGTTACTTTGGCTTAAAATTCTGAGGAATCCAAGGAGGTTGATAAAGAGTTTATCTCTTTAGGAATCCACCCTACAATAAAAGAAACAAAAATAACCAGGAAGAAACCTTTAGTCCTGATCAAATCTCTTGAAAATGATCCTAAAGACTTAGATAACGTAGTGAAGTTGGTTAAAATATTGTCCATCGAAGTAATGGACCTCAAGAAAAATATTGGTGAAGGGTCTTCCATGTAGAAACCTTTTCGTCCATTCTTTAAGAAGAATGAAAATCCACCTAAACCACCAGAGACCCTTGGTATTGCATTAAATCTAGATGATTTTGGTATGGACAACTTTTGTTCCTATCACCAAAATAACCATTCCAAAAAAACCTACCCTCAATGGAATAATTCCATGACCTTGGTCATCAACCATTTGTGGAATCATTAAGAAACTACCGATGACCAATCCAGAGAAACCGAAAAAGAAGAGATCGTTGAGGACAAGGATACCATTAAGCAATCAACCATGTTTTTATGGGACTAGTATTTGGATTCAAACGATGAACAAGTCGAAGATATTTCTATTGGGGATGCAAATATTACAAATAATGCATCTAAAGACTATAACATACACAACAAATAGGTAGTATCTAGAACTCCTTTACCCTCGAAAATTGTCCTTTCCCCTAGGAAAATAACTCCTCCCACAGTTGCTCAGAAACCAAAAAATCATGCACAAGCCAATAATGATCCCAACACTTCTGAAGAAAATAAAGATACAAACATATTTTAAAATAATGTTTTGGAATACAAATTCATTGGATATATTAAGAAAACTAAATCTAGTATCTCCCTATACGACATATATACACTTCCCCAACAACAAGATCTCATTCTCGACACATTTAAGTCCACTAACCCTTAGAAAAAGAATGTTGTTGTAGAAGACAACAATCCCAAATCTACCAAAACAAAAATGGAAAACAATGTTTTCTGTAAATGCAACTAGTATAGGGTTACACTCTAGATCATAGGTCCCACCTTTCCTTCTTACATTCAAAATTTTCAATTTCAATGTGCATATCTGCTTAGCAAAATTTGGTGCTTCCTCCAAGGTGATGCCCTACTTGGTTTTCCAAAAGATAAATGTTGTATCGGAAAAGAGCACTACTAGGATCATATAGTTAGATAGATCAGATGTCAAGGTAAAGGGTGAATTCAAAGATGTTATGATTATAATAGTTTCCAATCCTAGAGTGCATCAGGTTATTGATATTATTATGGTTGATATTTCAAAACCTTACGATTTATTGTTGAGTAGTGACTGGGATATTTCTCCACAAACTGGACCCACCTATGGCTCTCATACAAGGGAAGAATGAACCAGATTAGAGTGGACAATGAATCCCACATGAAACACATGATAACTGAGATTGAAGGTAAAAATGAAGCCATCACTTTTGCTCATAGTGCATTAGGAAATTGTTTCTTGTAGGATGACTATGATTGCTATGCAGTGAAACCATCTTCACTCCAAATAGAAAAATAGTTCGAACTCCTTCATTTGACTCAGATCGAAGCTTGTGACTATACTATAATAGAATTATATATTTTTTGTTTTAATAACTCAATCTTAGATACTAACATTTTCACTTTTTTCTTTGATGGCTCCATGTAATGTACTAAAAGTTCCAACAATTTTTTTTTCTTTTTTTTTCTTTTAGTACATAACTATTACTCTTATTTGAATGAATAACTAATTGTTATGGATAAAAAATAAACATAATAGAAACTTCTCAAGAAATTCTCTAGCACTTTGTACTATAATTACTTGCAACATCTATTATCTTCCATACTTGAGTGATTTTTTTACAAATACCTCTTGATTCCAAGGTTATGAAAGAAACCTCATCGTTACAAACTCCATCTATATTTGCAGAGTGTTATTCTATAATTTATATATAGTGTGATCCGCCATGACTTAGTCATATCCTTACACAGTTTATATAGTGTGATATTCCATGAATTAAATGTAACATAACTTAGGTACTCATCCTATCATCGAGTTTTGGTTTGAAAACATTTATACTTCTTTTGAGGTGTATATAAAAGAGCCTTATGTAGAAGATCCACCTTCCCTTCTACAACATCTCCTTGCTAAAATTAAAGATATGAGTCAAGTAAATTAATGCAACGTAAAGGAAAACCAAACCTTGTTAGGATTTGACTCCTCATGTCACTATCTAACATACCTCTCGACTGCTGGTTCAACCTACCAAGCCCATTTCACGCATGAAATGTTAATTGAATCACATGATAAGGTACATGGAACATTAATTTGATTATTGTCCTGAAAGAGAATTGTTTTGTGTATAACATCCCTCTCTTGCACACACTAAGAAGACTTATTCTTTGAGGACACTTGCATGCAAGGGACCCAGTTCTTTAAACGATTGGTTTTTTTTATTATGATTATGAGATATTATGGATTTGATGATATGCTATTTTTATTGCATTTACATTGACAAGTGTTATTGACTGGGTTCTCTTGAGTGTGCAATTCTCTGGATGTCGAGGATGTCGAGGCATCGATGAAACTCCTTGGACTCTGGATCGAGTCAGGAAGTGGATTGTTAGGGTTTTAATGTTGTTGATGTGACATATGTACAAAAGATTAGATATTATGATGTTCATTGTTATTGCTGACATGATTCGTTGATGGATGCAGGCTGGTGATAGAATGTCGACCAGACTCATATTTGGAGTCAATGAGTCACGCATGACAACTAGAAACATTGAGGGAGAGGTGTGGCAAAATCCCTGCCACAACCTACTAGTACTCTTGCTGTGGCTCGAATTGTAGGTTAACGATTACTTAGTTTGAGAAGACCCATGATTCCGTGAGGGAAGACTATGACAGTCTCTCATTATGATTCTAAGGGATGTCCAATAAGGTAGGGTCCTTATTCCTTAGAGGCCCTTAGTCTCCCACAAGATCACCTGACATATTATTGACTCCAGGGGTTTGACGTCTACCAAATTCAGTCAAGAGGTGAGTGGCACCCTTGGAGTACATAGTGCATCTTGAAGGGCACGCCGCAAAAATAAATCATAAAGTGGCGAGTGGCACCCTTGTATCATGTAGTACGTCTTGAAGGGCACGTCACACAAATAAAACAAAAGAAGACAAATGGCACCCTTGGAACACGTAGTGCGTCCTGGAGGGCACGTCACAATTTTATCTATGGTAAGCTTATAAACCTAGTGCCTAGAAAACTATGCCTCCTTAGGACCTGGTCCACCTTAAAATGAATGATGTGATAAGTAAAGTTTGATAACGATTTTTTCCCTTAAGAAATGTTGGCAAGCCTAGTAAATTGAAAACCTAAGACTGAGTAGAACCTTTGAATAATAATAAAAAAAACTAATTAGACATGTAACATGAAGGGGGTAAATAAAATTCAAGCATTAATAATTAAAGTGGAAATTTTAATAAAGGTTTATTATAAAAAGGGTAATTGGTTGTTTTTGTCTAAACCTACTAATTCTAAACTTAGTTATAAAAAGGGGAAACTTAAAGAAAGAGGGGAATGTCTAACTTAGTAAGGAATCTAGCCTTTGGAACTTTCTATTTATCAACTCAACTAGGATTTAAGTAAGGCGTAATTCATTTAAGAATTGTAAGGGAATAATGGGACACCGAGGAGCGGTTTTAGGAACTCTTTTAGGTGGTTGAGGGAAATAGGCAAATTTAATTAATTAATAAAATTAATTTTCGGGTGCAACTAGGGGATCCAGTAATGAGTGTACGGGGGAGGTTTGTCCTAATTAAATGTAATAAAAATGAATCTAATGAGGGTTTGAGAAACTAATCACTTGAAAACTATATAAAAAGGATGGTGGAGGAGGAGTATGAATCACATTTGGCTTGCGTAACGTTACGCTGCTGAAATTTTATCTTGACTGAGTTTCTCTTGTGGGAGTTGGGATACCCAACTCGGGTAACGAGTGGAAGCTTGACTTTGCGAGGCGAGCTAGGTGCTATATTCTATGGTATTGTGTGCATGGCCCCTTTGTAGCGCGAGCGACTCAGGGGGAAGAAGAGTACCCATAGAGTTGGTTGGGAGGCACCGGTGAGGTCACATCGATTGGCAAGTGGGAGCTGGACGGAGCGCGCATGAGACAATGACTTCGGAGCATTCACAATTGGCTACAATACGCATGTGTAATTTGGTTGAAATGTAGTTAAATTTTGTTTCTATGCCTTCGGTTAAGGTACTTCTATTGTGTTAAATATTATGTTTTATTTTGTGTTTAATCTAGTCGAAAATTTACGGAAGTCGGTGTTAAAATTTCTTTTGTATTCTGCGTGAAATCTTGTCGAAGTATCTATTAACTTTGTTGGTTATTTTATGTTTTATTTCATAATTTTCAATGAATTTCTCGTGATCGTTTTATGCTCAAATATTTCATAGTTACCCCAGCCTTATGCTCACTGTACTTATTGATTTGATTTCCAATGGAGAAACCAAACTCTGAATGTAAATGACATCTCTGCGTTTTTTTTGGGGGTGTTGTTTTTCCTTGCATTTTTTTGGGGGGAGGACATCCACACGATTTTAGACTACTTATTTGCATTCAGTTTACGGTGATATTTCGCTGCTACAATAATACTTTGCTTCATAGTGATGGATGCGTTTACGGTGATGATTGCAATTTCGGTGAACTGCCACTATCTGGTATATAATTTATAATTTATAACTTTATATATATATATATATATATATATATATATATTGATCGGTATTCAATGGTCATAAAACTCATGAATTTAGTTGACCAATAATTTATGTTTACAGTTTTTTATAACTGATACGATCCTTAGTGGAAGGAGGGATGCCAAGAATTATGTTATCGATTCTTAAATTAGATATTTCCATTGATTGGATACCTGTATATCCCTGATTGCTTCCAAGCCATCAATGAAGATGGACGCTAAAATCGAAAACGGAATAAAGACATCAGTGACTCCAAGTCTGCCAAGTGCCAAAAACGGAAACGTTTTCCCCTCGCCTGCTTACTCTGAGATTCGTTGTTTTTATCCGCGAAATTCTGAGATTCCTGGCCACTTTAATATTTCTAATCCACCAGTCTAATATTTAATTATTCTTTTGTTGGGTGAAAGTCCGTTTTGGACAAATGGCAAGCTTGAACATTCTAATGCTGAGATTTGGTAAGACAAACCATCAAATCACTCGATATAGGTCAATGTTCTATTCTTCCCTTTGCTTTACTTTCACGCTTTATCGGATGCATTTTAAACTTTCCTCCCTTCCATTTCTCTCAAGGTCACAAACTTTTAAGTAACAGTTTCTTGGGCGACAATCCACTTAGGTATTAATGTTTTCAAAAAGATGCCTTAGCCCTATATGTCCTTGTTGCAAACAACTCCTTTGGTAAAAGAAACATGATTATATGCTTGATATGCCATGGTCCTACAAAAAAGGCATTTTCCCTTCAACATCAAAACTGACACCTATTTTATTATTCCTATTTAGCCCGTGTGTTATTTAATTTTCGGTGTGGTGAAATCTATTACTGAGAGTTGGCGGAGGTATTCATTGCTTATTCCGGGATCTTGGGTTTAACCAAGCCCAGATTTTAATATCATGTTTATGATTACAAGGAGATTTTATCTTAAGTGCACAGAGATTTTAATAATCACCCAGGGAACTATTCATTAATGGTTAGAGATGACAGAGTTCTGTAGCTTAGGATTTCGTTAAATCATATTTATATCGGCTGGAATGTGGCAGGGTACCCGTTATGGTGGTTGCCCCTTTAGGCCCGTGATATTTTTTATAATAGATGTAAGGTTTTAATCAGGGAAGGGCGCCTGTCGCTCTTAAAATTATTCTTTTGCATCATTTGATCGACCAGATGCTTGAAATTACATCTTTGATTATGCGGGTCGATTTTGCCCATTTTTTTCTTTAAAACTCATAAATTGTAATGATCTTATAGTTCGGTTGTTGGTAGTGCTTATATACACTCTGTATATTGTTTTCTGTACTTAATTTTTATGTATTCGCTTCATATTGGACTTCATACATAATGCACACACAACTGGGAACCCAGTATTTCGATATCATGTTTAAGTTTCTCCTTTGATTAATGCACTTATATGGGCGATTACCTCCGTGGTAATTGTTTAACTTACAGGATATTTATACGAATAATATGACTTTGTAATGTCGCACACTCAAGGATTAATATGGTTTAATTTTCACATAATTCTCTTAGATTAATAAAATCATTTCTTCTCCCTCCGTTTGAGATATGATTTAAAAGGAATTATGTATTGCATCATTTTTATTTAAAGGAATCATATCTTGTTCTATATCAGATGAATCTCTTTTAACTATTATAATAATTCTTATGGATACAACGACTAATGATGGGCCTCTCTTTTGTGAGGAACCCATCAGTTTGTAATTATACACCAAACCCCTCTTCTTCGAGTGATGATTTCTAGTCGGAGTTCCACTTCTGCAAAATTTGTTGCACATTTAATAAGAATTCTTATTTCGAAATATAAATTTCTTAATTTAATCGTTTAAATATTTCAACCTGTGCATGACTAATTCCATGATACCTATAACTTTTCCATATATTCCTTTCTCCCTTCCACATGCTAAGCAACGTCCTACCTCCTCACACATGTGTATATATGTTAATTTTTCCCTAGGTCTTAGTCTTTCCAATCTCTTTTCCCTCCTTGGAATTTTTGCATCTTTGGAAATCCTCGATTTTTAAGGTGTGTCAATCACCACAATTGACTTATGACACATGTCTTTTCATGCCCAAGGTTAACTTCAAATTGTTCCCCACTCATGGATTCATGATCATCTATTTTAACTCGGTTGTCCCTTTTGTCCCCTTCATTAATTTAATAAAAAATCTTGTCTCTTACATATGTCCAGTAACTAAGGACACTTTGCAAGACAACTGTCTTGCACAATAATTAAATTAACAAGAGTCAAATCTACCCACTAATTCTACATTTGATTTTCTCCACTTAAGGAATTATTCAACATGCTAATTACTTTATTTGAGGGGTATTACACTCCAGATCACAAGAAGGAGCTGGCGTAGGTTGTATACTCATTGACACTAAAAAGTGTAATACTCTTATATCCCATTGTCTAGAGTTCGAATGAACCAATAACACTATCGAATATGAAGCATTGGTGCAAGGCATAAAAAAAACTATTGATCTCAAGGTAAAATGCCTTCAAGTTTTTGGTGATCCAAAAATAATTGTGAGAGATGTAAGGAATACAATACATTTCCTATCTCCCCATATGAAAGGTTACCAACATGAGGTATGGAACTTAATAAATTCTTTCAATGCCTTTAATATTGTTTCCATATTTTCCCGCAGGGGTGTAGACTGATTGGCATGTGCCGTGTAAATTGAAGGAATTGTGTAAAGGAGGTCTCAAGTTCGATTCTCACATCTCTTTATTTGTGCTCCATGCTTGCGGGATGTGTGGTGCACCTGGGGATATATGGGTAGAGGACGGGTATCGACCACATGTCACACAAGTATGAGAACTGCGAGTTGTCGATTCCCCCAGCATTAAGAATATATATATATATATATATATATATATATATATATATATATATNATACCTCATTTTAAAAATGTTGTTGTTGATACTTTAGTTAATGAAACATCTAGATTCACACCATTGAATAACGGTTTTATTGTTGAAGTTATTTTCAGGCCATAAATACCTGACAATGTTACCAATTGGAGGATGTTCAACGATTATTCTCAAATTATATACTTCCTTACCAACACAAACATATTCCAATATTTTGTGATAGAGGATGAGGTACAACAACATAATCTACATGATGATTGGGATGAAGCAAATAAGATCAAAGCTATTTGCATCCCAAGGAATGCATTTTCACTTGAAAAGTTGTTTGATTTGCAGTCCAAATTCAGAACACCTATGAATCCGAAGACAAAAAGCTCAACCATGATGCACACTTTGGTGAATCTAGTAACTCTTGAATAGCCCAAATTTATCAATTTAGACACTTGATGTTTGAAGGAAGAGAAACATACCTTCACACAACTATTTAAGAAGTAATGAGATGTATTTTCATGGACTTACAAAGATTTGAATATGTATGACACTTGCATCATTCAACGTGCATCATTTCTATCAAAGAGGGTGTCAAACCTGTTGTCACACAGTTTGTAGCCAGGTCAAATGGCTATGAAGTAGAAGGCCAAACTAGCATAACAGGAACCTATCCCACCCAATGTCACCACGATGGGGAGGTTCTTTCTCTTTAGGGAGGTTAGGCCCAGGGGAGACTTCCTCGGTAACCTGGAGTTTGAAGAGGAAAAGGTTTAAAAGTCAAAGTAAAGTTCCCCCCTTCACAGGTCACTGCCAAAGAACAGATAGTCCCGGCTAAACAACCAATAAATGAAGTGTAGGCCCAAAGAAGAACACCTGCCCGAAACAAATCAAACCAATATATATATATATATATATATGCAAACTATGATTCAATGGGTTAGTACTTTATAAGACTATCTGATATCAATATATAAGCAAATTTCAACAATAAATATTGACAAAGTCAATGTTTGTTAATATAGCAATGAAATAATATTACTTCACCAATAAATATCAAAATGATGTAGCAATCATTGTATCCAATCAATCCTCATTAAATAAATGCATCAAACCACCATTCAAATTCTTAATATATAAAAATTGTTGCGTCAAGATGAAATAACCAAGGGTGACGTCATCTTTTCGGGTTAGTAGTTAGTTAGGGTTTAAATTTATAAGAGGTTTTAAGAATTGTTTTAATCACTTTCACTTCAACGTTGGAGGCTAAAGATCAGTTCCTAAGGGTTATGGAGTAAAAAAGGTGAAGGATGCACAAGTTGAAGGGGATGAGATTCAAAGGACAAGAGGGAAAGGTTTCAAGGTGCTACTAAAGCAGGGCCTTAAAGACAAAACCCTAGGGGAGAGAGGCTCACTCCGGTGTTGCTTAAGCAAGGCCTTGTGCTCTCTCCTCCTTCTGGACAAACAACTAGCTCAAAGAAAAGTAAAACCAAGGCAAGAGAGTTTAAAGAGGGAGATTTTTGTTAAGGCAAGGCTCTTTGATCAAACCCTAAAAGGAAAATGGCCCCAGGTGTAGATAACCTAGGCCTAGGACGTCCTCTTCCTCTTGAAGTTTAAAGGTACGACTAGCTTAAGGGAAGAAGAAAGAAAGAGTGTAAAAATGGCTAGGCTCTCTTCTTCTTCTTCAATGGCTAAAAGGTATTTCTATCAAGGGACATGAGACAATGGCCTACTTGTGTGTTTGTCCCCTAGGGTTTTGATTGAACAATATTTATAAATAGATGCAATATATTAGACTACAACCATTCAATTAAGAAGTTTTGCAAAAAAATACTTACAAATCATCAAGAAAATGCCATGCAAACCCTAGTTGTAAACCTTCCTTCAAGAAAAGCACCATAGAATGCCAAAAATCTCCTCCTTAAACAAGTGCACCTTCCTCAAATTAGCTAATAACCCTAATAGGGTGCAAAAATCAGACCTCACTAGGAGAGTGAGTGATGAGTTATGTCAAAATGAGGATAAAACTCCTCAATATATATTGTATTAATGACCTCTAATTAATTTTTGGTCATAAAAATTAGCCGACAAGGCTTTAAACCACAATCATACCGTTTTTACATTAAAATGTCAAATTAAAACCCTAACTGAGCTGTAATAAAGGAAAATTCCCCTTTAAGGGAGGTGTTATCCCCTTTTAGGGCAGATGAGGCATCCAGGAGCACGTTGACCCCACAGGGGCCTCTCCAACATGCCACATGTGCCATTGTTGCCCAATCTGCCTCCAAGAATGACCATGAAGATGGATGATGTCATGGTAAGGATGGGGGTGCTCTGATCCTTCCAAGCCAAACGTTCCACTGAAAAGGGGTCATTCCCCCTAGGCTGAGCTCTGCGAAAGTGCCTCTGGTGAAATGTCCTCTTCTTCTCCGGTGCAAAACCTCGGCCAAACATTGTCCTGTCTCTGCCCCTCTGACAGGGTCTCAACAACCATCTGATGGGCTCTTCATCCCCATGGAGGTCCAAACTAATCATCTCCCCATGTGTACCGGTCCAAATGGTACTTGTTTGTCGGGCATGGTTCTGCACATAAAAAACTACGCCTTCTATGGGCTCCTTAGTCATAGGGATCATAGAAATGTCAATCACATTTCATCATTAATATTATCAAACATATGCATAAAAAACCTGATATATCATCCAATAGCTCAAAGATATTACAAAAACCTACAATACAAGGTTGAGGAAAAGGACAAGACACCCTATTAGGCTAGTATCCATAAGGAAAGGAAAGTTTCCAAGGGGTTTCATTCAAGCCATGCTAAGCGATGTCCAGACATACAGGTAGAGTGAGAGTCAATGCATGATATTACCTATGGGTGCCTTTGTAAAAGGCAAGTTGTACCCGTCATGGATGAAATTTTTTCCAAGCCCTTTCTTGCCTTTATTCTTTTCTTTATTTTCCTTTTCTTTTTATTTTTCTTTTTATTCAAGGACTAACTAGAGGAAACTTCCTTGGCCTGGTGACTAGAGCTAACAATGTTACCCACAAGTAGTTTCACAGAGATGATAAGGGTGGCTCATGATGCGACCCCCTTTCCCTTGGCCATGCAACCAAAGGTCACTACCCTAGCATGGTAACCAGATGGTGGGAATGTCATGCTGTTAAGTACCCATGAACATAATAGGTTGTCTTGTGATGAGACCCCCTATCCTCTTGACTAGGTCTTGTTTGTTATTTTTTTGGGTCCCTCTTGTTTCTTTCTAAGAGACATTTTATTGCCTTCTCGAGGATCCCTGGGTGAAGCATCTCGAGGTTTTATTTCTAGGATTTTATCTTTTACCAACTACTTTTACCTTCTGGGCCTTTAGCCCCTTCTTCCCATGAGATAAGGTGCAACCCCACAAACAGATCATCCTAATGCCTGGACAAGGGGAATGTGACAGATGAGCGAGAGATAAGGTGGAAAAATGGTGGTATGATGGGAGCGGACGATGACTCTTCATAAATCCCCAAGTGGAAAACCAAAACCTATGGGTACAGGCTTGCTAGGGCACCCATTCAATCTCCCCAAGCATGGTCAAGTGGGCCAATGTAAGATCCAAGCAGTTGTCAGAGATAAAAGGAATTAGATGCATACATTTAAAGGTTATAATGATCAAAAGTGACACATACCATGATACCTGGACCAATTACCTCATGGAGCAAGAGCCTTCTCCGATACAAGACCAAGGTGAAGGTGATGGATGCTGCTGCTGCTGACAAGATGAGTCTGATGAAAGAAGAAAATGATGGGCCCTCCAGGGCCATGCTCAGGTCAATCCTTCTCTTGGTACTCCATGTCTAGAAACTATGGGCCTCAAGACATGATATCCTAGTTATCCCTAGAACCTCATGAGAACCTCACCATCTTTGGCATAACCTGCAGACTTGCTCAACTCAATAGGTGCATCAGTAACAAAAATGGGGTGGTAATGCCACCCCAACATATATAGACATATAAATAAAACAATCATAAATGCGAATATAAAGTGAAATACTTACATGTACTTACCTGTTGGCTGGATGTTGGTGTAATCAAACAACCAGTGGAGCCAATCCAACAACGTTCCTCGATACCTGCCTTTGTGCTTCATCATAAACAAAAATAGTGATAAATCAAACACAAAAATGTCATGGGTTAGAATATATATCATATCATCATAAATCTCAAAATCTAACTCATGGAGGTGGGTGGGAGGGAAAAAGTGATCCCAATGCATACTCTCAAGAGAGTGCTCAGTCCATCTAAGGAATCAATCATGAAAAGTCCACGGTTCAGGAGACTGACTCAAAGAATTTGAAAGCTGGCTACCTTGGACGTCTTCACAACTTGAGGCCCGAGGAGGGATTAGAAAAAACTGAAAGGATGACTGGCCATTCCCAAAGGGGAGGTTGGAAAACTGTGATAATGGGATTCCTCTTGAGGCACTCAACTTTCCCCTAAAATACAGAATGAGGTTTTACCTTACAGGAGACTCAGGATAAGGGACATCTTTCCAAACCACACCTCTAATGACATAGCAAGGTAAAGTGATCAAAGGGGGGTGGAAAATCCTATCACAAGCATCCTGCGTCAGGGAAGTAACTTCCTCATTTTTATCAACATCTAAGCACAACATTGGTCGATAACTTTCTTCATAGGATAAATCTAAGTGCTCAGATGGATATTCATCAAAGTCCTCAAGGTATGACCGAAAATTAATCGGAGAGCATAGAATTAGGTCATCCTTGGGTGTTTGAATAAGGTCAGGTTTGTTCAACAACACGAGTATTCCAACAGAGGACGAACACCTTCAGTAACCACTCACATAACTAGATCAAAGATCAACACACCGATGTTTTTACATGGTAAAACCCCTACGGGGAAACATTCACGGCCCCAGCCAACGCGACCACTTGGAGCAGTTTATTAATGCAAAGAAAAAGATTACAGAGAGATTTTACAAGAGAGTTTCTCACAATCGATCATTAGCAAATGATCCTCCATGCTCTTTAAATAGAGATCATGGACCAATCGGGTGTTAAGCCATGGATCAATGGCCGTTAAGATCAAGGAGAGTATGAACCGTCAGATCACTCTATGTTGGGAACATATCGTGACCGTCAGATTTCCTAACTACAAATTCATACTAATGCATACTAAAGAAACACACTTTTACCTAACAACATATTAGACCAAGTAGATCTTAACTAACTTCTAAGTGTCTAAATATTCTAACATCCCCCCTTAAGAACAACTTGGGATAGGATTGAAGGATTTACAATAATGACACAAATAGGAGAAGGAAGGAGGCATTAGAGCCTATCACCCCTTAATGACAACTTCCTGAACTCCTAACATAGATCGAAGTTTGGAAAACTTCACTTCTGTAAGAGACTTTGTGAAAATGTCTGCAACTTGATCTTCTGTAGGGCAAAAGAGCACTTCAATAACTTGATCATGAATGAGATTTCTGATGAAGTGCATGTGTAGCTCAATGTGTTTGCTATGTTGATGTTGAACTGGGTCTTTGGCGAGCTTGATGGCACTTTGATTGTCACACGAAAGTCTGGTCGGATGCTGGTGCTGGAATCCAAACTCTGAAAGGATCTGTTGAAGCCACATGGCTTCCTAACTTGCATTTACCACTGCTCAGTACTTTGCTTCTGCTGAAGAAAGTGCAATAGCATGTTGTTTCTTACAGGCCCAAGTGACAGGTCCTGAACCAAGGCTAAAAACATAACCTGCAGTAGACTTCCGATCATCGGGGTCGCTAGCCCAATCTGAATCAGTGAAACCAACCAATAAGGGAGTCCCCCCTGAACTGTAATGTATCCCAAACTGAACAGTACCACAAACATAGTGAAGTATCCTTTTAGCTGCTTTCCAATGGCTTT
Source organism: Picea engelmannii (assembly GCA_009831015.1). Classification (NCBI taxonomy): domain Eukaryota; kingdom Viridiplantae; phylum Streptophyta; class Pinopsida; order Pinales; family Pinaceae; genus Picea; species Picea engelmannii. Next base: position 745,639 of record ML784775.1, on the reverse strand, counting down.
CGTGGGGTGTTTGCATATATCGGGCAACAAGACCAACAACAAAGGAAATATCAAGACGGGTATCAGTCAAGTATAAGAGGCTACCAACTAACTGACGATACAGGGTGGCATCAACTTTAGGAGAAGTACAAGTGGTAGAAAGCTTGACTCCAGACTGGAAGGGAGAAGGTGTTGGTTTACAATCATCCATGTGAAAGTGATGAAGAAGGTCACAAGCATACTTAGATTGGGAAAGAAAAATTCCTTCATTAGTTTTCAAAACTTGAGGCCAAGGAAATAGTGAAAAAAACCTAAGTCTGTCATTTCAAATTTCTTCTTAAGGCTGGTTTTCACATGGTTTAAAAGTTTTGAGTCACTACCAGTAAGGATAAGGTCATCAACATAAAGGACAAGGATGATGAGATGACTTCCTACTTTCTTGGTATAGACATT
>ML784775.1:716776-742100 GCA_009831015.1 Picea engelmannii | reverse complement strand
AGCAAAACATATTGTAATGTTCAGAAGGAGGATTGGGGGTGTTGTTGTTGTTTTTGTGGAAGACGGCCTTGGAGAGCATGCTCCAAAAAAACTCTTTTCACACAAGAAAAAAATTTCGCTTCTCGATGACAACAAGGGTTAGACCTCGGTTAGCTTACCTAGAAGATGCACCTTTTCCTATATATTTATGATTTGCTGAGATCGCACAAGGCATGGGGCAAAGAGCATATGAATATCTAAAAGAGTAGCAGCCCGGAAATAAAAAATACAAACCGAAATAAAATCAAAACTTTGCAAAAATTAAAAAAAATGCGTATTCAGACTTTATACCTCCGGATCTGACTGTAATGGCCGTATCTTGGGCAAACATAAACCTTTTCGAGTGAAATGAAAAGTTTTCCTGAATGAAACGAGTGCTACGGATGCAATGGAATAATCCTCTCAGCCCAAAAATGTACGAAAATTCCATAAAATGGAGATGAGGAAACTTGGCTTCACGATCTCTATCTACAACAGGAGCGGGTCTTCAAACAAGCTATGATACCATGTTCGACAACACAGGTATTCCAACGGAGGATGAACACCTTGAGTAACCACTCACATAACTAGATCAAAAATCAACACACCGATGTTTTCACATGGTAAAACCCCTACGGGGAAACATCCACGGCCCCAGCCAACGCGACCACTTGGAGCAGTTTATTAATGCAAATAAAAAGATTACAAAGAGATTTTACAAGAGAGTTTCTCACAATCGATCATCGGAAAATGACCCTCCATGCTCTTTAAATATAGATCATGGACCAATCGGGTGTTAAGCCACGAATCAATGGCCGTTAAGATCGAGGAGAGTATGAACCGTCGGATCACTCTATGTCGGGAACATATCGTGACCGTCGGATTTCCTAACTACAAATGCATACTAATGCATACTAAAGAAACACACTTTTACCTAACGACATATTAGACCAAGTAGATATTAACTAACTCCTAAGTGTCTAAATATCCTAACAAGGTTCTTGTTGCTAGATGCCAAATTTATTAGTAACTTTAGGTGATAAATGCAAAGGCAACCTTTGGAAAGGACCATCAATGTCGTACATGGGATTGTCATCATATCTAATCATATCCCATCCAAGTTTATCAACATGTATGAATTCGTCAAAATTGTCAACAAAGTCATTATCTTCATCATAACATGAAGGGATTAAAACATCTGATACTTCCTTGCTCTCTACATCATAAAATAAATAATCATTGAAAGTTTTGAAATAACTCATCTTGTTTAATCCTTCCTGTGCAAGAGCTTCAAGTGTCCAGATAACTTTACCTACCTCCACATCTTCAGTCTTGAGACATAGAGGATCAAGCTTGTCTAAGGGTTCCATTTCCTCTTCACTCTCAGAGTCATAGAACAAGGTATCATAAAAAAAATAGAAAGGAAAATGACTTACCTAATTCTCTTCATCATGTGCAGATGGAATAGGATCTTGGAGAGCTTTTTCAGATGGAGGAGCGGTTACTGGTACTTCATCCTCATAATTCACGTCTCTAGTTATATCTTTGTTGCATTCAGTTGAATCATGGGAGAAATCTTTCTCCTTTTCAAGGGGTTGGTGAGGTTCTTCATAAATATCTTCTTTCATATTAGAGGGTTCTTGATGTTGAATGTGATATGCATTTCTGAGATCTGCTACGATCTCAGTAGTGAATCCCCCATTGTCCAAAGCTATTGTGATATTTTGAAGGGCATGTTGATACGTTTGGAAACATGGCTTGGTAAAGTCAATAAACCTACTGATGAGGTGTATGAAAGATGATATACCCCCCTCCTTGCAACAAATCTTAAAATGATCCTGTAAGTAGGATGGCAGAGTGAGTAAGAACAATTTTATAAGAGCATCCTCTCCTCCCAACTTTATCTCGCTCAAGTACTCCAAAAAATTTACAATGTGAGGAGTTGGGAGGCCCAAAAATGTCGGAGAGTTGTTTATCCATTTTGTATCAAAGTAATTTAGGTATCCTTGAAAACTTCTGAAATCAATACTCGGATACATTTGTTCCCAATGTGCCATGATCCCATAACTTTCGAAAGATCATAGATTGTAAGGTGGCACCCTGAGAAATTTTAGTGGAGTCGCCATATAATTTCCTTGAAACTATCAAAGGATAAGGGAAAACACCCTAGTGGAGTCTCCAGGTAAGCTTGTAAGATAAGGATTTGAGGAAAGGCTTACCGAAAAGGTTTGTTGTCTGAGGAGAATTTACGTAGTGTTCCTCAGCAACGACACCAAAATGTTATCACATAGTTTGTAGCTGGGTCAAATAGCTATAAGATAGAGGTTCAAACTGGCATAACATGAGCCTATCCCACCCAATGTCATCTCGATGGGAAGGTTCTTTCTTTTTAGGGAGGTGAGGCCCAGGGGAGACTTCCTCGGTGACCTGGGGCTTTGAAGAGACAAATGTTAAAATGACAAAGGGAAAGTTCCCACTTCACAGGTCACCACCCAAACAGACAGTCCGGCTAAACAACCAATAATAAAGTGAATCCCCAATGAAGAACACCTTCCTGGAACATACCAACATCAAAATAATATATGCAAGCTATATCTCAATGGGTTAGTACATCATAAGAATATCTGGTAAATATATATGAGCAATATGGCAATAAATGTTGACGAAGTCAATGTTTATCAATAACAATAAAAGATATGACACTCCACCAATAAATATTGGAACAATGTGGCATTCAAGGTTACCAATTAACACTTTATTCAATTAATGCCTAAACCAACATTCAATTGCTCTTAAAACAAGAAGTTGTTGATGTCGCACTTCAATATTTCATCTTTACTGCAACAACGTCTTTTTTTAAGAGCAATTGAATGTTGGTTTAGGCATTAATTGAATAAAGTGTTAATTGGTTACCTTGAATGCCACATTGTTCTAGTATTTATTGATGGAGTGTCATATCTTTTATTGCTATTGATAAACATTGACTTCGTCAACATTTATTGCCATATTGCTCATATATATTTACCAGATAGTCTTATGAAGTACTAACCCATTGAAATATAGCTTGCATATATTAGTTTGTTGTTTCTCTATTCTAGGGAGGTGTTCTTCATTGGTGTAACATCCCGCTTTGGTGCACTGAGCGAACATATTCTTTGAGGAAAATTGCTCACAAGTGATCCAGATTAATATGCTATTAAAACACTTGACTTTGATTATGATGCATTATGGGTAGATGACATGTTGTTTTACTACATTTACATAGACAGGTGATATTGACTCAGTTTTACTAAGTGTCTAGGGTTTTGGACCTTGAGGATGCAGAGGCATCGATGGAACCCCTTGGACTCCATCTTGAGTTAGGGAGTGTGATATTGGGGTTTGATTGTTTTACTATGATATTAGTACATCTGATTAGAATCCCTTAATGAAATTGCCGATAGCAAATCCCTGCATGTAGAGGAATCTGTGTAATTGATTTATTGACACTATTGCCCCCTTGGGACAATGTCTTAATGATGGTCGTATGGCAGCGCTAGAATGGGAAACACCTTCTTGATGTAATGGAAACAACTTAGCTTTTGGACTGTCGGATTTAATTAATAGACTGAATTCGCCTGTGCCTTGACCAAGTTTTACGTTGACAGATGTAATAAGCAGTAAATTATTAACGGTAAATGAAACGACAGTAAATTATTAATGAGAGTTTTATGATAGTTGGAAATTGTAGAAGTTAGTGAATGGAAATTATTGTCGGGGAATAAATTTTTAAATGCTAGTATTAATTGGGTGGTGAAATCTAATGGTAGTAATTTCTGTTGGGAGGGCAATTTATAGTTCAGACCACCATCGAAATTGATAGCCTGCAGATTTTGGGGGTTTTTATTTAGTGAAAAACAACTATTGTAAGGGTTATCACCTTTAGGGGGATACCTGTGAGATATTCCTTGCACCCAACAATAATTTGGTATTCATTTTATAATTTAATAATGTTCCCTTTCTTCTTTTTAATTTATTTAATAATATCTTTATTTGGATTTTTATTATTCTGCCATGTTATAGGTGTATCGAAATGTACATGAACCATTATAGTGTAGATTCCTTTTTATTTAGAGTGGATGACGTGTATGGGTATTTAAAAACTGTAATTAGATATCTTTATATGGTCGTGAATGGTTTGAGATTTTTATGATTAACATGTTTTGAGTGATGAAGTGTCCTTTTTATTTATTATTTAAGAATAATAATAATAACAATTATTATTACCATATTCTTGTGGGATGAGGAATTTTGTATAAGGATTGTTAAGAGGTAAATAATCTATTCTTGGACATTGTTATGTATATAAATACATGATTAATAGATAATGATTTTAAAATAGAATACTTATAACAATAATAATAATTTAAGGCAATTTGTCTTAAACAGAACTCTGATGACACTCGTAATTTAAAATTGTGCAAGCGAATTTTTTTTAAGGTTAATTTAGATTGTACCTTGATGATATTTGCATTCAGGCATGCTAAGATGGGCTCGCATTAAATGACTAACAAAGACACTAACTATTGACTAGCTTGACTCAACGATTGATCGGGATTTTGGCGAAGTCATTTTTTTTGTTTACGCCTTCTGTGGAAGGGGTTGTTGTTTACTCATTAATGATTGTCCTTTGCTTATTGGCTTGGTCTTCTTGTGTCGGGCAGGATGTAGACACCTCCTTGTTCCTCAAAACAGTCGCCAGCCCTGAGACCTTAAATGATCAAAATCGATGGGAACCTGGGCTTGAGCGTTGCTTATGTGTCCTGGAGGTCCTAACCATTGCAGGGTAGGATGGGCTTGTAGTCAGTCTTACATTTTTGTTGGTTGATTGTCGTTCATTACTTCTGGATGATCGATGTGTGTCTTATATCGTTATGTTTTTGAAATAACATGCGTAATGTTCATCGTCCTGTTGTGACGCATAGTATAATGTCTTTATTACCCTTGTACACACGCACACACAAACAATTTTTTTTTTTTCACTTGTTATGATAGGTTGATGTCGTGACAAACGGGAGGTTCATAACATGTGGTATCAAAGTGGGTTCGACCCATGACTTGGGATCGCTATGTCTTTCGTTGATATGAATGATTGATTATACTGTTGCTGATCAAGTTGACTTGTGTGCGTGCAGGTAATCATGGTTAGAGGACGCTACGGAGGAGGACGAAGGGGTGCTAGGGGATGGGGCATGACACCTCCAAAAACATCCACGCCTGAGGGAGATAACCCCTAGGGAGACATGCAGGTCATCGGGAAGGAGAAGATAACAGTTGGTGATGTAGTCAGAATGATGAGATCTTTCCAGTGCATGTTCGAGGCACTGATCAGCCGTTTGGACAGAGATGAGGCCAGAGCATCGAAACCCACTGAGGTTCCACCACGTGCTCTGGTAGGTACTGGTAGCATTCACCGTGAACTCGAGAAGGTCAAATTTCCCAAGTTCTTTGGTGCCTTGGATGGTGCTGCTGCCAAGGCATGGTTGGAGAATATGGTGATGTGCTTCGCACTTCGTGATTACACCTCCAACATGAAGGTCCACATGGCGGTCTTTCAACTAAAGGGGAGTTATCTTCTATGGTGGAAGACACTCCTACCACAACTGAACATGGCCGTCGAAGACGTGTCATGGGAATTGGTCGAGGAACGGTTCCAAGAGAGGTACCTTTAAGAGGAATTCATTGAGCGTCAGCTCAATGATTTCAACACCTTACGACAGGGAGGTCGTATGATGCCCGAGTATGAGGCCCATTTTATGGAGCTTCTCCGGTATGCTCCAGACCTTAACACTGAAAAAATTAAGGTCAACAGGTTTTTGTTTGGCCTTAACGGAAACCTGCGTGCAAAGGTTATGATTTTGATGCCTCAAACCTTGCATGATGTCGTCCAAAAGGCCCTCATAGCAGAGCAGGATCTTATCAGTGGGGGTCAGACCAGGACCCCATCGAGACCAGCAGGGCAGGTTTCATCTAGAGCACAATAGCATCAGACACCAATGAGACGTACGCCAAGATATCGTGGCTTTCAGAGGGGATCCACTTTCACTACACCTTGATGACCGATGCCTCAACAACGGACACCTTATCAGGGACCACAACATCAACAACAACACCGCTCAAAACAACAATAGTTTAGGCTGGTTCAATAGAATAGACCAGGGTTCCAGGCCGACGGGTCGTCATCTTCTACTTCAGGTACCAGGCCTACTGGGGCAAAGAAGGGGTGTTGGACGTGTGGGGAGCCACACTACCAGCGTGACTTCCCAATGGAGAGGACCAGAGCGACCAGATCAGCCGAAACAACTACTGTGGGAGATATGGGCAAGGCCCATCGGATTCATACAATGGTGAATAACCGCCAGGCAGAGCACCAGTCGACTATGCTTGAGATGACAGGTATTGTCACTGACCAGACCGTTAGTATTTTGATAGATCCTTTTGCTACTGAGAGTTTCATTTCTGGTGCAGCGCTAAAAAGGATTAAGGTAAAGGCAGTCGAGAAGGACAAGTTTAGTTTCGTAGAGATGGCTTCGGGAGCCAAACAAAAGGTTGGAGGAAAGGTTACGGGCTGTGTCCTTAACATGGGAGATTTTTTCACAAGGGCCAACCTATACATCACGATCTTAGGATCTTATGATGTCATGATTGGTATGGATTGGTTGGAATTGCATGAGGCGATACTCAACTGTAAGACAAAACGGTTGAGATTGGTCGATGACGAGGGACAGAGACGTGTGATTATAGGACAGAACCATGGAGTTTCCCTGAGGTTCATCTCTTCCTTGCAACTTGGGAATAGCATGCGCAAGTGGTGCAAGCTTTATGTGATCCTTGTGCTAAACGAGAAGGGAGTAGCGGAAGGTCTAGAACACCTTTTGGTGGTGAGAGAGTTTGCGGACGTGTTTCCAGAGGAGTTACCTGGGATGCCGCTAGAGAGGGAATTGGAGTTTACCATAGACCTAAAACCAGAGACTGAACCGATAGCAAGAATGCCTTATCAGATGTCGACCCCAAAGTTACAAGAGTTAAAAATGCAACTGAAGGAGTTGTTGGACCCATGACTGATACGTCCTAGCGTGTCACCATGGGGTGCACCTGTTATTTTCATACAAAAGAAGGACAGATCGTGGAGGCTTTGCATTGACTACCGTCAAATGAACAAGGCCACGATCAAGAATCAGTATCCCTTGTCGAGAATCGATGATCTATTCGATAAAATGAAGGGTGCGACGGTGTTCTCCAAGATCAATTTGTGATCTGGGTATCACCAGTTATGGATCAAGGAGGATGACATCCCTAAGACCGCCTTTAAGTCGAGGTTTGGACATTACGAGTTTAAAGTTTTACCATTTGGACAGACGAATAGGGTGTTCCACGAGTACTTGGATAAGTATGTCCAAGTGTTCATTGACGATATTTTGATTTACTCTCGTACGATGGAGGAGCATGACGAGCACTTTCCCTTGGTACTACAGTGTCTGCGAGAGAACAAATTGTATGGGAATCTGTCCAAATGATCATTTTATCAATCGAAGATTCACTACTTAGGGCATGTCATATCCATCGAAGGCATCTTCGTGGATCCAACAAAGGTCGAGGCTATTATGGAATGGCCTATGCTGACGAATGTCCCAGAAGTACGTAGCTTCATGGGTTTAGCATGATACTATCGATGGTTCATCAAGGGATTTTCGAAGATAGCAAGTCTGATCATGGAGTTTCAGAAGAAGAACAATAAGTTTTTATGGACCGTGAAATGCATGGAAGCATTTCAGAGGCTCAAGGAATTGTTGACAACCACACCGATACTAAAGGTCCCTGACATGGATGCGGATTTCTTGGTATGCGCTGATGCATCCAAGGAAGGCTTAGGCGGAGTCTTGATGAAAGACGGATGAGTGATTGCTTAAATTTCAAGGAAGCTGAGAAGGCATGAGGAGAACTAAGCGACACATGATTTGGAGTTGTTAGCCATTGTATATGCCTTCAAGGTTTGAAGACACTACCTTGTTTGATGAAACTTTGAACTAAAGACTGACAATTGTGGACTACAAAACATATTTACGCAAAGTCACTTGAACACATGACAATGAAGTTGGTCGGAATTGCTTAGAGAGTATGACTTCAATATTACTTACATAAAAGGGACGATGAACCGAGTGGCAGATGCATTGAGTTGGAGACCACACATCTTTTCGGTGCTGCCTCTTCAGACGAATCTACGTGAAAAGATTCTAACTTTACAACGTGACGATGAATGGTACAAAGAGGTCAAGGGTTTTATCGGACAAAACACAATGAGGGTACCATGATTTGAGGGATTTTCATTTGATGGCGATGGTTTATTGAGGTTTAAAGATCGGGTTTATGTACCGCCAAAAGACGTGTTAAGGATGTTGATCCTGAGCGAGGCTCATAGAGGAGTTTATATGGCTCACCCAGGAGTCATGAAGATGAGGGTAGACCTTAAACCCTTATTATTGTGGAAGGGAATGAAGGCTGACATAGTCAACTATGTGGCCAGATGTCTAGAATGTCAGAAGGTAAAGGTTGAACATAGACACCCAGCAGGATTGCTACAACCACATGCTATTCCAGAATCAAAATGGGAAGTTATTTCGATGGATTTTATTATTGGATTGCCACTAACGACAAGGAGACATGACTCGATTTTCGTAGTAGTAGACACTCTGACAAAGAGTGCTCACTTTATTCCTGTGCGTATGACGTATCAGACACTTGACATAGCTAGAGTATTCATCAGTGAGATTGTGAGGCTACATGGCGTGCCTAAGAGGATTATATCCAGTTGAGGATCGATATTTACTGGACGATCTTAGATGAGTTTCCAAGAGGCCTTGGGAACCCAACTAAACTTTAGTACTGCATATCACCTGGAGACTGACGGGTAGACCGAACGAACGAACCAAACCTTGGAGGACATGCTGCACATTTACGTGATGGACCAACAAAAGTGTTGGGAAGAATTCTTGCCACTAGCGGAGTTCGCTTACAACAACAGTTACCAAAGCACAATTAAAATGGTGCCTTTTGATTTTCTTTATGGGCGACCATGTCAGACACCCTTCAGTTGGTATCGGCTTGAGGATAGGGTACTGGTGGGACCATAAGCGATCCAAGAAATGGAAGAGCAAATGAAAACAATAAGACAAAGGATTAAAGAAGGGCACGATCGACAAAAGAGTTATGTCGATGCACACCGAGTCGACCGTAGTTATGAGGTCAGCGATCGAGTCTTCTTACGGGTTAAACCCCATAAGAGTTCGATCAAGTTTGGGAAGGGAGCTAAACTCTCTCCTAGGTTCATGGGACCTTTCGAGATTGTGGAGAGAAAGGGGCCTGTGGCCTATCAACTAGCCTTGCCTGATTCCTTGAGGTGTATGCACGATGTCTTTCATGTATCTGTTTTGAGACATTACATTAGTGATTCTACACATGTTATTGACATGAGTTCCTTGCAGGTATCGGACGAGGGAGCGCTCACGACTGAGCCGGTACGCATTTTGGAACATCGCATTTGAAAACTACAACGTCGAATGGTGGATCAGGTCAAGGTCAAGTGGGACAATTATAGTCCGCAGTCGGTGACCTAGGAGGACGCATATGATATATGCCAACAGTTTCCATTTTTGTTTGATAAATAGACATATGATACTGTGATACACTTATTTTGGCATTTATACTATGAAACTTCAGGACGAAGTTTAGACCAAGAGGGGGTGTATGTAACATCCCACTCTGGTGCATTGAGTGAACTTATTCTTTGAGGACACTTGCTCGCAAGTGATCTGGATTAATATGCTATTAAAACACTTGACTTTGATTATGATGCGTTATGGGTAGATGACATGTTGTTTTACTACATTTACATAGACATGTTCTATTGACTTGGTTTGAATGAGTGTGGAGGGTTTTGGACCTTGAGGATGCAGAGGCATCGATGGAACCCCTTGGACTTCGAATCGAGTTAGGGAGTGTGCTATTGGGGTTTGATTGTTTTACTATGATATTAGTACATCTGATTAGAATCCCTTAATGAAACTGCTGACAACAAATCCGTGTGTGTAGAGGAATCTGTGTAATTTATTTATTGACATTGTTGCCCCCTTGAGACAACGTCTTAATGATTGTTGTATGACAACGTTGGAATGGGAAACAACTTCTTGATGTAATGGCAACAACTTAGCTTTTGGACTGCCATATTTCTTTAATAGACTGAATCTGCCTGTGCCTTGACCGAGTTTTACGTTGACAGAAGTAATAAGAAGTAAATTATTAATGGTAAATGAAACGATAGTAAATTATTAATGAGAGTTGAATGATAGTTGGAAATTGCAGAAATTAGTGAATGGAAATTATTGTCGAGGCATAAATTTTTAAATCCTAGTACTGATTGGGTGGTGAAATGATCCGGAGTATTTTCGACATGAAATGAGATTGGAGATATAATAAAGAAATGCACAGAGATAGCACAGATATTCAATAATATAATAGAAATGTATCGAAGATGCAACCATAAACATAGATATACAGTAATACATGATTTCTATTAATGAAATAAATGTACAGAGACTGTAAATATACAGAGTGGAAGACTCGCTAGAATGGTGACAGCTTATCTCTGAGAAGAGATGTGACGGCTACTCGCATTCGAAAGAAGATGATTACAATGAGGCTCTGAAGGACTTTTTACAATAAATGGGAATGCCAAAATTCCTAAACATCCAAAAACCTAACCCTAGGAGATGAAGCGCCAAAAGTCATTTGGGCCCCGTTTGGGTAAGTGAGTACATCAACTTCCCGGGGTCGTAACTTTTGCATACGATCTCCATTTTAGGTGTGTGATAGCTCGTTGGAAAGGTATCATATAGGAGATTCATTTTGGGGGCTCAATCATGCCTTTGGCTATCATTGAAGAACCTCGATCTCAAAAAACCTTCATTTGGACCATCAAAATGGCCCCGGAAGTTAAAACCTGCTAAAAATAGTAAATTGCCAAAATTGTCAGAAAGCTATTTTGAGCCATTTGGAAAAGGTGGGTGGCCACCGATATCCACCTGGATCATGAAATCTAATGGCAGTAGTTTCTGTTGGGAGGGCAATTTATAGTTCAGACCACCATAGGAATTGATAGCCTGTAGATTTTGGGGGTTTTTATTTAGTGAAAAATAACTGCTGTAAGGGTTATCACCTTTAGTGGGATACCTATGAGATATTCCTTGCACCCAACAATAATTTGGTATTCATTTTATTATTTAATAATGTTCCCCTTCTTCTTTTTAATTTATTTAATAATATCTTTATTTGGATTTTTATTATTTTGCCATGTTATAGGTGTATCGAAATGTACATGAACCATTATAGTGTAGATTCCTTTTTATTCAGAGTGGATGACGTGTATGGGTATTTAAAATCTGTAATTAGATATCTTTGTATGGTCGTGAATGGTTTGAGATTTTTATGATTAACATGTTTTGAGTGATGAAGTGTCCTTTTTATTTATTATTTAAGAATAATAACAATAACAATTATTATTACCATATTCTTGTGGGATGAGGAATTTTGTATAAGGATTGTTAAGAAGTAAATAATCTATTCTTGGATATTGTTATGTATATAACTACATGATTATTAGATAATGATTTTAAAATATAATACTTATAACAATAATAATAATTTAAGGCAATTTGTCTTAGACGAAACTCTGATGACACTCGTAATTTAAAATTGCGCAAGCGAATTTGTTTTAAGGTTAATTTAGATTGTACCTTGATGATATTTGCATTCAGGCATGCTAACATCGGCTCACATTAAATGACTAACACAGATGCTAACTATTGACTAGCTTGATTTGGCGATTGATCAGGATTTTGGCGAAGTCATTTTTTTTTCTTGCGCCTTTTGTGGAAGGGGTTGCTGTTCACTCATTAATGATTGTCCTTTGCTTATTGGCTTGGTCTTCTTGTGTCGGGTGGGATGTAGACACCTCCTTGTTCCTCAGAATAGTCGCCAGCCCTGAGACCTTAAATGGTCAAAATTGATGGGAACCTAGGCTTGATCATTGCTTTTGTGTTGTGGAGGTCCTAACCATTGCAGGGTAGGACAGGCTGGTAGTCAATCTTATATTTTTATCGGTCAATTGCCATTCATTTCTTTCGGATGATTGATGTGCGTCTTATATCGTTATGTTGTTGTTACAATAGCATGTGCCATGTTCATCGTTGTGTTGCGATGTAGAGTATAATGTCTTTATTACCCTTGTACACATGCACACACAAACATTTTTTTTTTTTGGACTTGTTATGAGAGGTTGATGTCGTGACGAACGGGAGGTTCATTACAATTGGGGATTCACTTTATTATTGGTTGTTTAGCTGGACTATCTATTTGGGTGGTGACCTATGAAGGGGGAAATTTACCTTTGTCCTTTTAACCTTTGCCTCTTCAAAGCCCCAGGTCACCGGGGACGTCTCCCCCGGGCCTCACCTCCCTAAAAAGAAAGAACCTTCTTATCGAGGTGACATTGGGTGGGATAGGTTCCTGTTACACTAGTTTGAACCTCTATCTTATAGCCATTTGACCCAGCTACAAACTGTGTGATAACAAAACCCTTTCAACAAAAAATGAGGAACATACATCCTACTCTTGAGCCATTGATCCAAAAGGAACTAAAGAAATTACTAGATGCCGAAATTGTCTTCAAAGTACGACCTTCTAATTGGGTGTTTAATATGGTACCTGTTAGAAAGAAGTTAGGGGATATTAGACTATGTGTAGATTTCATAAATCTAAACCAAGCCTCTAACAATGATAATTACCCCGTTCTCTCAATGGAACAAATATTACAACTCGTCTTGGGTTCTCAAATGTTTTCTCTTCTAGAAGGATTTTATGGATATAATCAGGTTCTCTTAGATGAACTAGACCGATTGGAGACCACTTTTAGAACCAAATGGGGAACATTTTCATATTGAAGAATGCCTTATATTAATTAATGCAGGAGTTGCTTTTCAAAGGGAAATGGACATACAATTTAAAGGTTTGAATGGTCATAGTGTGGTGATCTAACCCAATGATGTTATGGTGTATACAAAGAAGATAATTGATCACCCACAACACCTGAAAAACATTTTTGAGAGATGCAGGAAGTACGAGATCTATCTGAATCCTAAGAAATGCATATTCATTCTTTCAAAAGGAAAACTATTGGGGCACATTATTTCTAAGGATGGGATCTCTGTCGATCTAGAATGCACTAAATCCATCATGCAAATACCATTCCCAAACATTAAGAAGTCTATGCATGAATTTTCTAGGAAGATAGATTTTGTAAGAATATTCGTATCCGATTTAGTTGAAATAGTTAAAGGCCTTCAAAAAATTGTTAAGAAGGATGTTCAGTTCAAATGGGCATCTGTTGAGAAGGAAACCTTTGAGAAAATTAAGGCTACCATAGTGGATTCCCCTACACTTCAAAGCCATGACTTCTCCAAAGACTTCTTGTTGTACACTTTTTCTTCAGATCATGCTAAAAAATAATAGGAGCTATTATTCCTGTGAGATTATAATTTGGTATATAATTTTTCAAAGGAAAAGAAATAACAAGAAACAGTTTCAAAATCTATCACTCAAAGTGAGGTAACATATATTGTGGAAAAACCTATCATGAGTAAAATCTTCTTGTTAAATCATGGCAATATAATAGGTCCAATATATGATAGGTTAGGAGACAACTTTGACTTTATAATATTATTGAATGAAAATATTTAGTTTAATTTAAGTTACAATTAAGATATAATAGAAATGGGAGTGTGTGAAGAATCAAGAATGATTGTGAAGGGGCACATTATTGTAACTCCTTCAAATTATTCTATATATTTAAGTATGTACATATTTATAAATGAATTTTTTGAGGAGTGGACTTTAAGAAGAGGATTACAATGTAATCCAAATTTCAAGTTTTCATTGAAAAAAATATAATATATATCTTTTTGTTTATCTATAGAAAGTCCACTAAATATCTTATTTCAAAAACCATAAAAGACCAAATTTGATAGGTTAGTCAACCATACCTAAGGGATATTTTAATTTGGGTAAAATTTTTTCATTTGGTAATTTTCTTGAGTTGATTTCAAACATTCACCATATCAACACCTAACCATATTTCACACACACCAACAAAGATATTAAATAAAAAAATTAATTATTATGTAACTACTCTATTTTTTTTTTATTAACAAAATAAATTTAAGTCATTATAATGAAGTGATATAAAATATTTTATATTGTTTTTAATCTTTATATAATTTCTACAAAATAATGAATTTTATTTATATTTTAAAATTAAAAACATATCTTCACATCAACTCTACTAAAACAAGTTGAATATTTGACCAACTCTATATCATGTGAACATATCACTAAGTGCATACACAATTACATATGTATAATTATCTTTAATAAAAAAAATAAAAAAATCACCATTATATATATGTACTTAAATAATTTCCATGTGAATTACATCCCTTTCAAGCGACCGCGAATTATAGATAGGGATATGCCTCAAGGATTTGAATGTCCCCATCATCTCAACAAATCTCTCCTCAGCTGGACCTAAACCGAAACGCATAAAGTTGTGATGTTAGAAGCGGAAATGGTGATATTGTTCGGTCCAAAGTAATTTAATATTGATTATTATTCTATATTAATATTAATGTTGTGGTTTAAATTAGAATTATTTTGAATTGATAAAATTGTAAAAATTAATTATTAATATTATAAAATTAAGTTGTAAGAGGGACATTATAAAGTAATGTATACTTAATGGCTAACTTTTTATATGGTCATGATCCTTTTCGCAATTCATAAATATTGCATGAATGGTTAGCATTTTATAAAGCCATGATTCCTTTCAATATTCATAAATATTAAATATTAATGTAGTGGTTTAAATTAGAATTATTTTGAATTGGTAAAATTGTAAAAAATAATTATAAAAATTATAAAATTAAGCTGTAAGAGGGATATTATTTTTTTTTTTCATATGAAGGAATGAATTTAAGTAATGACGAGTAATCATTCACTTTTTATAAGGTTATGATCCATTTTACAATTCATAAATATGGAAATGGGTTGTTCTAGGATATTAATGACCTATGGTTTAGACTAGATTAACCAACATTACAAATGTAGTAGTCCATGTGTTGCCTGATATAATGGTCTAAAACAACCACTATAAATCCATCATTGACATAATCAAAGTCATCTTATTTACTCTATGATGGATTTAAGATTAATCCAACATTTACCCCCTTTAAACTTGACTTGGATAAACACCCACCCCTTTCAATATTTATTGGATGGGAATACAATATGCTCACTTAATTCTATCACCTAATACTAGTGATTCTACAAACTAGGGGTACACATACCAAAATAGACCTTACAACCATATATCTAATTACATGTGATTATCTTAGAATTCCAAAATGAATGCTTACAATTGCATCCCCAAACATCCTTAAGTGAGTACATTTTCTTCTTCCATTTTACATCCATGTTCTTTATCAAACCACTTTGGGTACAAAGTCCAAATACAAAATACAACATAGTGAGAGATTTAACATCAATAGTCAAAACGAGATCACTAAAATCACAAGATATTTTTACCCTAGAAACTCTTTACGAGGAAAACCATATTTCAAAAATATAATTTCATTCACCTTGAACTAAAAAACAAATATAATTTTACAATAGAGTTCTTCAATTATTTAAATAGGTTTCATCACATCAAATACCACACAAAAATACCATGGATTTTACAGTAACATGATCTTTTAAAACACCAATAATAGACCCATCATTCAAGTTTATCTTAATTACTTGTGATAAAGTCAAGATTAACCCAACATATATATTTTTCATTTCATTTTTGAAGAATTTATCACACTCAATACAATAGATGTATTTCCTAAATGGGTGGTTTAGTCATTGTGTTGAAATTTTAAAACTTGAAATCCATTATATGGAAGCCACTTGGTTCTTGAGAGGAAAAACATGAAAATTTCGATGAAGAATGAAACTGTAAGGAGATGGAAATGCCTATAAAGTATCAAGTGACCATTTCATTTTTTAAATTTGATCTAAATCATAGCATTAATATCTTATAACAACCTATGTCATATTTATGAATTGTCAAATGGATCATGGCCTTATAAAAAGTAAGTCATTCCTTCATGTAAAAATGAAGTATCCCTCTTACAACTTAATTTTAATAATTTTATTAATTTAAAATAATTTTAATTTAAACCACAATATTAATATTAATGTTCAATAAAAATTCATACAATATTTATGAATTGTGAAAAGGATCATGTAATATATTCAATAAAAATCCATACAATATGTGTGAATTCGCCTTATAAAAAACTAACAATTAAATATACATTACCTTATAATATTATTTCTATAACTTAATTTTATAATATTAATAATTAATTTTACCAATTCAAAATATTTTTAATTTAAACTTCATCAACCCACAATGTTTAAAAAGTTTAATATTTAGACTACTTCTCTATAAATTGTCAAAAAGATCATGGTCTTATAAAAAACCAGCCACATGTGTCTCATCCTTTTTAAAATTTCCTTTAAAGAGGCAGTTAAATCTTCCATTCTCTCTAAGAAATGGAGATATCTCCACACCCAACTTCGAAAGCTTATTCTCACTCCTAATCTGTTTAAGGTTTCACTCAACCCTGATCCATTATCCATTGCAAGAATCGAGAATATAATCTCCAACATTCTTCTTTCACATTCCTCCGATCTGAAATTTTTTGATCTGTCGACTTCCTCGAAACCCTCTCAGTGGCGGTTTACCTACCAAAATAAATTGAAATGGGTGCAACTTATAGCCTTAAAGTAAGTCCGAGACCTCTCTCTTTACAAATTCACTCAAATTGGAATCCTGTCCCTTTCTCTTTTGATACTCTCTCCAGGCTCGAACTCTCCCACTACACTGTATCCAGTATTCCACCCAATTCTGGTGGATTCCACCATCTCATTACTTGCGAATTACTGGATGTGGATTTCGAAGATGACTCTTTAGATCGCTTTATTTCCCATTGCTTGCTTCTCGAGAATATTTGCATATTAAATTACTTTGCGCCGAAGAATACCATTATTCGTGCTTTTGACATGATAACTTGCGTTTCGGTTTACAAGCGAGCAGTGGAGCTCTACATCAACTGTCCGAAGCTTATATCTCTGGAGTTTCTCTACACAAAGTATTTCTATCTAAAGGACTTACGAGTGAATGGAATATTGTTTCATGAGCTTTCTTCAGCAGTTGGGTACCTCGAAATAGAGTGTGGAAGTAATCTCATTGAATTGTCGTTGGACTCGAGCACATGAAAAGCATTTGATATAACAGAGGAGAGATTTGTTGAGATCATGGGGACATTCAAATCCTTTATCGATAATTAGCGGTTGCTTGAAAGGGAAAAATAAATCGATATTCCTAATCCCGACCTGCTCCATTTGCTTCCTCATCTTGACAACTGTGCATCCTATTTTTGGTCACCACACAAATATTTTCTTAATATTTACTCTACTCTTGTTTGAGACGAAGATCTTCTTAAATTGAAATGCAACATTCTTAGTAAAAACTGTATATACTTTTCTTCATTCCCAAGTGTCATAAATTAATCATTTCACTACCTAAAAGATGTTAAACATAATGTAACCTCAAGAGTCTGACTGTACACTGCTAGCTGTACTGGACAATTGTACTTTCTATTTTTGTCTTGCTTGAGCCTATTTAGCTCAGCCATCTCCCATTGCATTGTAACTTCTTTAACCTTCTAACTTCTTCAGTACTTCTTCATACATTTCAATATACTGTTCTATTCTTTTCTCGCTGCATTTCTCTTTGCTTCACAATTTATCATGGTATCAGAGCTTCAACAGTAAGCCTCTTCACAAAGTCCGGAGAGCAACACGATTCTCACAGTGCAGAGCTTCACGCATCTTGAGAGCACATGACACAGACTTTTCACAAAGCTTGGAGAGCTTTATGTAATACTCTTAAAAGATCAACGTAGGAAGCTTGTGGAGGAAGCAGAGCATACAACACTCAAAAAAATGGGGAAGCAGAGACAAGAAAGAAGAAACTTTAAAGATTCTTGTGATTTTTCAAGAATTGTCAAAGATTGACGCAGAAGAGCTGCAGAACGGAAGAACGTTCAAAGAACTCGCAGAATACCCTCAAGATCATTAAAGATTGCTGCAGAAGGCAACATCATTTAAAGTTTTTTGAAATTCGCTCAAATCTATCAAAGATTGTAGCAGAGAACGAAGAACTCGTGAAATTCTTTCAAATTTTTGAAAGATTCACAAATCTTTCTTCCACAGGAGTAAAGAATGCGTCTTAGGTGCAAAGAATAGCCATTAAGGCCATAAGACTCGTCCTGAGAACATATTCGAAGCGGGAAACCAGTCCAGAAGGGACAAGGAGAGCACGGAAAAGGCGAAAGAGTTTCAGCCGTTAGCTCTTGCGCAAAGGACCGACAACCGTTGGATCTGCAAGAAAGTGCACGAGGTTTAATCCTCTGCAGCGCCAAGGAATTTTTGATCTACGAAATCCCGACATCAGCTGGACCGTCCATCAAGAGACACGTGGCGAGGTCCTATTCCATTGCAAAATCGGTAATTGGGAGTTGGACGCGCAAAGGTAATTGCTCTCCAAAAACTCCAATACGCGATATCGCGAAATCCCGAGAAGACTTGTGAGCCGTCCATCTAAGAGGACAGGTGGCAGCAAATCAATGCATCGTCATATCGGCATATCAGAGTTCTTGGTTCTGAAAGACCATTGCAACAAGACTTCGAAACTCGCAAAATTGCGATACGTAAAATCGCGATCAGATCTCAGCCGTTCTTTTGTTTGGACACGTGGAGGACATCGAGGAAATCGTCGGCGTTTCGGCATTCGGGGTTTCAAGTTGACAGAGAAATTGTGTCAACGGAACATCGCAAGTCGCGATATCCCGAGGTTGAATCAGAACCGTCCATCTTTCAAGGACGCATGGTGTAAATCCGAGGACTCAAGAAAAGTCCCGAAAAGGAAAGGGCCATCGGCGCATCGAGATTCGGTAAATCGCGAATCCTGAGAACAAGTGATCGGGTTTCTTTATGGTGAAAACCCCATAAACGATCAGAGCCATCCATTTTGAGGAGACACGTGGACGATATCGAGAGAGCCCATTGGAAAATCAGGATTCGACGTTTCGCGAATCCTAAGGACAAAAAACACGATCACTTCAAAACTCCGAAGTCTGAAATCCCGACAGGAGGAAAGCTCCGTTGTGGGGCCCACTTGACATCATCTCATCAAATCATGGGATCAGGAATCTCCACAGTGAAATCCCCGATGCAAATTTGAGCCGTCCATTTGTTGAGGATGCGTGGCAGAGATCGAGGCTTTCGAAAAATTTCCCGAAAACAGAGTCCATCGGCATTACGGGATTCGGCAAATCGCAGATCTAGGAGACGAGAAGTCCGGAACATCTCAAATCCCGAATTCATGAGGAGAAATCAGGACCGTCCATCTGTTAGAACGTGTGGAGGCAATCAAAGTAATCGCAAAATTTCCTGAAAGGAAAGCGCCATCGGAAAATCGGAGATCGGGGAATTGAGGACTAAAAAGAACTCATCATCAAAACTTGCGAAATCCCGATTCACGATATCCCGATAAGATCTGGACCATCAGATCACACAAGATCTGAACCGTTGAATTGTCCAAAGGCAATTTTTTGCATTTCGGTGATTTGAAATACAAAGAGCCGGAAAAGCCCGTAGCGCCTTAACATTAAAGCGCGTGGTCACATTGCACCGTGACAAAGGCCAATTCAAGCCCGATAAGCTCCCTTCGGCCATCGACAAATCGAAAAATTGGCGATCAGAGGTAAATACAAAATTTTCCCTCTATTTTTTTTTTGAATTTTTTTTTCTCTCAAAAAAATATGTCGTCCAACAACTTAGGACCAACTCAGGGTCCGATTCTACTCAGAAAGAACTATGAGTTTTGGTCTCTTTGGATGAGATCGTTCTTGCAAGCACAAGAATGCTGGGAACCAGTGGATCTTGGATATGTGGAACCGGATCCAGCCACCCTCGCTGCCATGACCAATGGGCAGAGAATTGCTCAGACAACTCTGAGGACCAAAGAAAATAAAGCGAAATTCTGGATTCAAAATTCAGTCGATGATTCGATTTTCTCGAAAATCACAGGCACTGGTACTTCAAAACAGGCCTGAGACATCCTTAAATATTCCTATCAAGGAAATGAAAGGGTCAAAACAGTTAAACTGCAGACCTTGTGGACGTAATTCGAGACTCTAAGGATGACAGAGTCCGAAACCATGGATCAGTTCATGACCAGAGTCATGGGAATCGTGAACCAGATCAGATTGATTGGTGAAACCATCACTGATCAACGAATTGTTGAGAAAATTCTCATAAGTTTACCCAATAAATTTGAAATGGTTGTAACAACAATCCTTGAATCCAAGGATCTGTCAAGATTTTCAACAGATGAACTAATTGGTTCTCTGGTGACACATGAGACCAAACTGCATCTTACAGATGAATCAATCTCCAATGCTTTCAAAACTCAATTCTCCTTCAGCAGAGGGAGAGGCAGAGGAAAAAGAAGAGGTCACCAAGGAAGAGGGAGCAATCAAAGTTACCCTCACTCCAGTGGAGGTAACAAACAACAGTATTCGAATCAAAATTTCCAAGGTCAAAGGCATCAACAACAACATCAACATCAGAATTTTCAGCCTCAAAGAGACAGAGGGAGAAGATCAAATGACAAAACAAGCATACAATGCTATTATTGCAAAAAGTATGGGCACTATGAATCTGAATGCAGGAAGAAGCAAGCAGATCATCTCTCAGGCAGAGCACATGTGTCAAATCACACAGGAGACACCTCAAGAGGTATGTTTCTCTCATGCCACAAAACTGAACAACAACCTAAAGATCTCTGGTTGTTGGATAGTGGATGCAACAATCACATGACAGGTAAAAAAGAATTACTTTCATGCATTGATTCTTCAATCTCATCTGATATTACACTTGGAAATGATTGTTTAGTCAAAGTTCAAGGAAAAGGAACTGTTCCTATTCTTACTAAACAGAATGTAAAGAAAGACATATACAATGTCTATCATGTTCCAGATTTAAAACATAATTTGTTAAGTGTAGGACAACTCAATGAACATGGCTATAAGGTACTTTTTGAGGGAACATCTTGTAAGATATATGACAAAATCCCAAGTAGAAAATTAATTTCTGAAATCCATATGACTGCCAATAGGATGTTTCTCCTTACCCTCAGAACTGCAAATCTAAGTCAACCATATGCACAGAGTGCATCAACCCTGAATGAAACAATGGTTTGGCATACAAGATTTGGACATCTACCATTTCAGAGTCTAAGTCTTCTTCAGAAAAACCTCATGGTCAAAGGTCTACCTATCTTTAAAGAGAAAATTCCCCCATGTGAGTCTTGCATACTTGGAAAACACAAGAGAACCAGTTTTCCATAGTCTTGCAATCAAGCCAAACAACATATTGAACTTGTTCACACTGACCTATGTGGACCAATGCAAACAGAGTCAATAGGTGGTAGTTTTTACTTTCTAACGTTTATTGATGATTTTAGCAGGAAAATATGGATCTATTTTCTCAGACACAAGTCTGAAACATTTTAAAATTCAAAGAATTCAAGGCAGAAGCTGAAAAACAGAGTGGAAAATATATCAAAGCACTCAGGTCAGATGGAGGAGGAGAATACAACTCCAGAGAATTTGCAAATTTCTGCAAATCTCAAGGCATTATCATGCAAACAACAGCTAGGTATACTCCACAACAGAATGGAGTGGCTGAAAGGAAAAATCAAACAATAATGAATATGGCAAGAACACTTCTTAAAGAGAAACACTTGTCAAATACTTTTTGGGCTGAAGCACTAGCATGCTCAGTTTATCTCTTAAATAGATCACCAACCACAAGTCTAAAGATGAAAGTTCCCCAAGAAGCATGGAGTGGTACAAAGCTCAATGTAGCTCATCTAAGGACATTTGGATGCATAGCATATGCTCACATACCTTCCAAATTACGGAAGAAGCTTGATGACAGAAGTGAGAAATCTATTTTCACTGGATATAGTGAAACATCTAAAGCTTACAGGATTTACAATCCAATCACCAAGAAATTAATTCTCAGTAGAGATGTACAATTTCTGGAAAATCAATTCTGGAATGATTCATAAAATCAACACATGGACAGTCAAAATCCATTGCTGCCAAGTTCTGAAAACGCAGAAAATTCAGAACAACAAGTACCTCAAACTATTCTTCCAAGATTGCAAGTACACAGACAACCTGAAAATTCTCAGGATAACTCAACTTCCAACAGAGAATCATTCTCTGAACTGCAAAATCAGAGAACTCGAAGTTTGAGAGAAATCCATCAGCAATTGGATGACTTTGAGGAACACAAACTTTTTTCTTTAATGTCATGCCAACCTACATCCTTTAAGGAAGCAACTAAGGAGCCACATTGGGTTCAAGCCATGAACCAAGAAATTGACTCCATTGAAAAGAACAAGACATGGGATCTTGTTGATTTGCCAGGACACAAGAAGAGTATTGGTGTCAAGTGGGTTTACAAAACTAAACTCAATGAAAAAGGGCAGATTGAAAAGCACAAGGCAAGACTTGTTGCCAAAGGATTCTCACAACAACCAGGTACTGATTATGGTGAAACTTTTTCTCCAGTAGCAAGATTAGACACTGTCAGAACTCTATTGGCCATAGCAGCACAACACAAATGGCAATTATACCAAATGGATGTCAAGTAAGTATTCCAGAATGGTTTCTTAGAAGAAGAAGTGTATGTCGATCAACCACCTGGATTTGAAGTCCAAGAGCACCCAGCCAAAGTGTATCAGTTGAAGAAAGCCTTGTATGGCTTAAAACAAGCTCCAAGAGCTTGGTACAACAGAATTGACACTTATCTTAGTCGATCAAATTTTGAAGAGATAGCACTGCCTAGAAATTAATTATCACCTCCTTAACCGTCTTATTCATTTAATGATCATCACCTCCCCACCATTTCATTTTTGGCTTATCAAATTTTAAAGGGTCAATGACTAATTTATGTTCTGGAAAATCTAAATTTGACTTATGTATAGAGAAGGGGCAAGTTAACTGTCTAATCATTTGTATATATATCTATGTAATTCTAATTTTAAAAAATATAGAGAGAAATTCAATAATGAAATTTTGAGAGTGGTAACAGTGGATTTTATACTCTATTTCTGTTTGAATCTAAGTTTGTAAACTCATGATAATGTTCATATTTATTACTGAGTAATTTATTTTGTTGTAGCATGCATACTTTGTTTTCTGTTTGAAAACTTTAGTTATCCTTATGTTGTCTAGTGTTTTGCTACAGAATGTTATTTATATTTAGTAAAGAAGTATTGGGAGGATTTATTGTTCTAGGGAAGGATTCAGTGAAGTTATTTTTCTGCTGTAACATGAGTTTTTAGTTGGATTTTATAATTCCTTTGTTTCTGTTATAACTCTCTTTTGCTGTAAAAGTTATTTTACACTTTGCTGAAACACCTGCTGAAACACCTGTTGAAAAGGTCGATGTAGAACATAGTATCAATATTTGTGTATGATGCAAGAGTGATTCACTTAAGTTTTTTTTTTTCTATAATAACCTTTTATTATTTCTCGAAATGCATGTTGAAACACATTGCTGAAACACCTGGATGTAGTTTACAGGTGTTGCTGAAACACCTGACTCGCTTATAAGTTCTATTACATTGGTGAAACTCATGTAATAGATATTCATTGTTTTCTTAAGAACTCCCCTGCATCCTTCATTGTGGCATCTGAGCTAGTAATATTTCTAGTTCCTCGTTGTAATTGAATATAGTGACTTGGAATCTGATTTTAAATGGCTACAAACAGTAATTTGTTTCAGCCATAAATTCTTTTTTTGACTGAAAGAAATTACGATTCTTGGTCAAACAGACAACAAAAATGATTCACAATTTGAGGTATGATACAATGTTATTATTGTAAGAAATTTGGACATTATGCTTGTTAGATTTTAGGGTAAAGGTGAAAACAACAATCACTTTTAAAAAATCAAAGCTAAGATACTGTAGATCTGAAGCATAGACAACATGTATAAATTTATGAAAGACAGGACAGTAGAAGAAATCAAACTTTAATAAATCTAAGATCTTAGGACAGATCAAATAATGCTCATTTCAAGATTAAGGTAACCTCAATTCTGTAAACGACAAGTTCAGATCTCCAACAGTAATGTGTAACCCTCTCAAGTGTAATAGCAAATTATGCAAACAGTGATTCAAACCTTTTTTTTTTAATTATAACAGCTATTCAATAGTGAGATATGAAACCCTTTAAATGTATAACAGCAAAGATCTTAATAGAGATCTGTAGCAGATCTATAAGTCGATTCAAAAACAGCAAATCAAAGGCTTCTCTAAATGTAACTATGGATCTTACACAACAATAGATTGAATTCAATTAACAGTAGGCAGTCAGGTAGGAAACATACCTGTCAATGACCTTACCTCTGAAGATGATACACAGCCACAAAAGAAATAGGTCCTGTGTTGTTATGCTCAGTTAAAGGTTCAGTTCAGATCAATTTGAGATCTATATGCCACAGTTTGAAGAATCTTTCATGCCACTACTGTTAGGGTAATTTAAACCACAATAAGACAAACCCTAATCAGAAGAAAACACTGTTGGGATGGACAAGGTATACACAACACAACAATCACAAGATGCGACAGCCACCAAGGAGGAAATATGTCACAGGAAGCAACCCCAAAACAGGCAGCGGCTCCTCTAATCTAGCAGCGGCACCCTATTCTGGCAGCGACACCTACTAACAGTCAGCGACACCCTTTACCACAGGTCACAGCACTCTTGCAGCTGCTAGCGGGAACCTCTCAGCACGAGAGAACCAGCAAATGGAAAGAACATAGCCTCCACATCAAGCTACAGCAGATAAGGAAGGGACGCAGCCTAAAACCTTCACCAAAACAGAACTGAAAATCAAATCCAGCAAACCAGACTGAGGCCGCACCAAAGGAGCTCCACGCTACAATCAAAATGTAGTAATGATG
>ML784775.1:661470-704194 GCA_009831015.1 Picea engelmannii | reverse complement strand
GGTCTTCAACTGCTTGGTTACAAACCAAGACTTCCATGCACCAGGCATGGGTACCCTGGTTACAAACCAGGGGCCCTGGTTACTAACCTAGGGTCTTTAACTGCTTGGTTACGAACCAAGACTTCCATGCACCAGGCATGGGTTACCTGGTTACAAACCAGGGGCCCTGGTTACTAACCTAGGGTCTTCAACTGCTTGGTTACGAACCAAGACTTCCATGCACCAGGCATGGGTACCCTGGTTACAAACCTAGGGTCTTCATCAATATTGGTCCCCGACCATATACCCCAGGAGTGCACTGGGGGCCCTAGATCTCGTCTAGGGTCTTCGCCATCCTCCAGGAGAATGGCTCTCGCTGCTGCATGTAAATTTAACAATGCTAACAAGTGTTGAAAGAAGCAAGCAGATGTTGGAAAACAGTCTGCACACTTGACAGAAGAGTCAAAGGATGACCAAAAACCTGTTTTTTTGACTTGTAATGTCACCCAAGAAAGTTCGAGTGATGTTTTTTTTTGGACAACGAATGTAGAAATCACATGAATGGAAATAAAAACTTGTTTTCTAGTTTAGATACCAATTTTTAGTCTGAGGTAAAGTTTGGTAATGATTGTAAGGTAAGAGTTAATGGTAAAGGTGTGATTCTTGTTTGTACTAAGAATGATGAATGAAGAAAAATAGATGATGTTTATTATGTACCTGGTATGAAATTCAATCTCTTAAGTGTTGGACAATTGATAGAGAAAAAATACAGAGTGTTCTTCAAGAACAAGGTATGTACAATTTATGATAAGTATCCAAATAAACACTTGATTGACACAGTAGAGATGACAAAGAATAGAACATTTCCACTTATTATGAGACATGATTTGATTGACTCTTTGAATGCTTATAAAGCTAAATGTTTGTATGATTCATGGTTATGGCATTTGAGATATGGCCATTTACATTTTGGAGGTTTAGATTTGATGCAGAAGAAGCAAATGGTGAAGGGGTTTCCTAGTATTCAACAACCAACAAGCTCGTGTGAGAGTTGCATACTTGCAAAGAATCACATGGATAAATTTATTTATGGAGTTTCTTATAGGGCTAAAGCTCCATTGGAACTTGTTCACACAGATTTATGTGGACCATTGCAAACATAATGATTGATTGGTAATGTCTATTTTATGACTTTTATTGATGATTTCAGTCGAAAAACTTGGGTTTATTTGCTGAAGAAGAAGTATGAAGCTTTTGATATATTTAAGAGGTTTAAAGTTATGGTTGAAAAGGAGAGTGAGAAATATATTAAATTCTTGAGATCGCACATAGGAGGTGAGTTTATGATAACTGATTTCATGGAGCTTTTTCAGTATCATAGAATCAAGAGATAATTTACTAATCGTTATACTCCAAAATAGAATAGAGTAGCTGAAAGGAAGAATCAAACCATTATGAATATGGCTCGAAGTATGTTGAAGGAGAAACATGTTCCAAATAAATATTGGGGCGATGTAGTTGTTTGTTTAGTATATATTCTGAACAAAAGTCCAACTAAGAGTGTAAAGAACCAAGTTCCCCAAAAAGCTTGGAGTGGTAATAATAACAATGTATCCCATTTGAGGATTTTTGGGTTTGTAGCTTATCCACATGTACCCGAAGAGTTGAGGAAAAAGTTGGATGACAGAAGTGAGAAATGTGTCTTTTTTGGATATAGTGAGGAGTCTAAGGCATACAAACTCTATAATCCCATCAGCAAGAAGTATGTTATCAATATTAATGTTGAGTTCAAATAAGAAGAGGCTTGGGATGGTAGGATTGATAAAATTGTTCGAGGGGGAGATGAAATATCTCATGAATATGATGATGAAGATGAACATGCCATACAAGGTGGACAATTGACTCCATAGTCACATACACTTGCAACAAGAACTCTTGTAATACAATCACCAAGGGTCAACCCATCACAAATAAAAAATCCTAGAACATATGATCGTGGTGAGCCATCAAGTCATGGTAGACATCAAACATGATCGAAGGTACATGATGAATAAAATCCTATGTTAGATTCATTAAGAAACATAATTAGAGGTCAGAAGACTAGAAGTTTAAAAGAATTGTATGATTAAAATGATGAAGTAGATCAAGTTTCAAATTTTTCATTAATTGCATATGATATTGCAAATTTTGATGATGTTGTTAAGAAAGAAGTTTGGGTAGAAGCCATGAATGAATAAATTGATGTCATATAAATGAATAATACTTGGGAACTTGTAGATTTGCCTGAAAATTAAAATTGTATTGGTGTTAAATGAATTTCCAAGACTAAGTTAAATGTTCAAGGTGAAGTTGAGAAGCACAAGGAAAGGCTTGTAGCTCAGGGGTTCATTCAACAACCCGGTATTGATCATAATGAAAATTTTGTACCTGTAGCCATGCTTGATAGAGTAAGAATGGTGTTAGCCATTGCTTCTCATAATAAATGGTGCATGTACTAGATGGATGTAAAATCTGCATTTTTAAATGGTTTTCTGGAAGAAGAGGTTTATGTGAAACAACCTTTTGGATACAAGATTGATGGACAAGAAGGAAAGGTATACAGGTTAAATAAAGCATTGTATGGATTGAAACAATCACCTAGAGTATGGTACAATAGAATTTATGGACACTTGAATAATGAAGGATTCAACATGAGTCCAAGTGAAGCATTGAAGTAAATCAATCTGAATATGGTATTTTTAATTATCAAAATAAGTATGCAAAGGACATATTGAAAAGTTTCAGGATGGTGAACTATAAACCAACTATAACACCAATTACAATGAGCACAAAACTCAGTAAGAAGGATGAGGAGTCATGAGTTGATCCCACTCTATATAAAAGACTGGTTGGAAGTCTTATGTACTTGACAACAACAAGAACTGATATTATGTTTGTTTTAAGTTTGATTTCTAGATTTATGAAGACTCCAAAGAGCATCCATTACCAAGATGGAAAAATGATCCTAAGATATGTTGTTGGAATAAATAATTATGGTGTCCTGTACACATCACATTCAGATTTTAGGATGATTGGATATATTGATAGTGATTTTATAGGTAGTGTAGATGATAGGAAGAGCACATCAGGATATGTGTTCAACTTTGGATCATGAGCTATATCTTGGGCTTCAAAGAAGCATCCCATTGTGACTGTATCATCTACCGAGGTAGAGTATGTTGCAACAACAACAACTTCCTGTCAGACTATGTGGATGAGATGGATGGTGACTGAGTTGTTCCATGAAAAACAAAAATCAACTCATATTTTCTGTGACAATAAATCAAGGATTGCACTGTCACGTAACCATGTTTTCGACAACAAAAATAAACATATTGATAAAAAATATCATTTTATTCGAGAGTTGATAAACAATGATGAAATTTCTCGACAGTTTTGCAAATCTGAAAATCAGTTTGCAGGCATCTTTACAAAGTCCTTAGCAAATGAATTATTTCAAAGAACACCGGGTTTTGTGAACTATAATATTACAAATTTTTATTTTTGGGTGAAATGATTAAGGGGGAGAATGTAAAAAATTAATCATTCCACCGCCTAAAAGATGACTTATCTTAGTCGATCAAATTTTGAAGAGATTCCACCACCCATAAATTAATTAACACTGCCTTAACTGCCTTATTCATTTAATGATCATCACTACCACAATGTTTCATTTTTGGCTAATCGAATTTAAAAGGGGCAACGAATCATTTATGTTCTGGAAAATCTGAATTAAGGGGAAAGTTAACTCACTAAGCGTTTGTATATATATCCATGTAATTTTGATTTTAAAAAAAGATAGAGAGAAAATTGATAATGAAATTTTGAGAGTGGTAACAAAGGATTTTATACTCCTTTTTTGATTGAATCTGAGTTTGTAAACTCATGATAATGTTCATACTTATTACTGAGTAATTTATTTTGTTGTAGCATGCATACTCCGTTTTATGTTTGAAAACTTCAGTTAAATCCTTATGTTGTGGAGTGTTTTGCTTTAGAATGTTATTTAGATTTAGTATATAAGTACTGGGTGGATTTATTGTTGTAGGGAAGGATTCAGTGAAATTATTTTGCTGCTATAACATGAGTTTTTAATATGCTTTTGATTTATTGTTGTAGGGAAGGATTCATTGACATTATTTTGTTGTTATAACATGAGTTTTTAATTTGCTTTTATAATTCTCCTATTTTGTGTATGATTCAGGAGTGAATCACTTAAGTTTTTTTTGTTGTAATAGTCTTTTATTATATGTTGAAACAAGTTGCAGAAACACGTTGTTGAAACACTTGATTGTAGCTTACATGTGCTGTTACACAATGTTGAAACTCTTGTAATAGATATTCATTGTTTTCTGAAGCACTCCCTTGCATCCTTCACCAGGTCTCCATTTATCATCTGAATGATTTCTTAACAACCAAATTAAGTGTGTCATTACCAATTGCCCAGAACAAGCATATAATATCATTAAAAAATGATTTCTTACCAAATTAAGCATGTCACGTATGTCAAGACGCTCAAGATAAGGAAGACATTGTAGCAGGTTGATGGTAGAAATATCCATCCCGTTTTTCCTTCCAAGAGGAGGAATATCCAAATAATTTAGGAATTTGAATGTCCCTATTATATCAAGAAATCTTTCTGCAGATAATTTGCGTGCTTCATCCATGCTCCAATCCAACGATAATCCAATCACATTACTTCTACACTGCACTTCAAGGCACATAACTGCAGAAGAAAGATCCTAAAACAACAATCCATTCATTCTCAAATCTTTTATTTCGAATATCAGGAGACATGTAATCTTCGGGCAGTTGACGGTTAAAAGCTCTATTGGGTTGTAAAGAATCACAATTAGGTTTTTAATGTGAGGAGCCAAAATGATGATGTTTTGCGGCCCAACAAAATAGTGCAGGTGAAGGTACTCATTGCACGCTTTTGGATACTATTTAGTTTGGCTGCAAAAGATCATCATTTTCGCTACTCACATTGAAAACTTAATTCTGTGTCTTTACGATTCCATAGAGATTTTAATTGTCAGAAGATTATGTTGGAAGGTTTATAGTTGGGAGTAAGCTTGTCATTGATGGCAAAGATCAACGATGGAAAATATTAGCGATGGCAATGATCAACGATGGCAAATAACAACGATGGTAAGAACAATGAAATCACGAAGTGACAAAATCACAAGGTGGATGAAATCGCGAAGTGGCGAAATCGTGAAGGTGGACGAAATTGCGAAGCAGCGAAATCGTGAAGTGGCGAGAAGATTTGGGCCGTAGGATCTCAAGTATCTACGAAGGTTCAATAGACATTAGATATGGTGAAGCTGCAAGGTGGATAAGTCCAAGAGTCATCCAACTCCCCAAAACTGTGAAGGAATCCTGGCCGTCCATCGGGGACAGTCGTGGACCGTTGATCCATAGGACACATGGTGAAATATCATCATATCGCTGACCGAAAAGTCAAAGGAATGGGGTTCCCTAACCTCTCAATTTCGTGATATGCGAAATTGTGAAACAATATCAGCTGTCAGATCGAGGTTTGCTCTGGACCATTGATCTAAGATCCATCTCGGAGCTTCGCCTATCATGACTTGGAGAGGTAAGAAACATAACCTTCGAAATCACGATATGTGAAATTGTGATTTAATCCCAGCCGTCAGATC
Organism: Picea engelmannii; assembly: GCA_009831015.1. Classification (NCBI taxonomy): domain Eukaryota; kingdom Viridiplantae; phylum Streptophyta; class Pinopsida; order Pinales; family Pinaceae; genus Picea; species Picea engelmannii. The sequence goes on along the minus strand of ML784775.1, from coordinate 698,510 downwards.
AAGGTGTGGTATGGACCATTGATCTAAACTTCATTTCAGAGTTTAGCCTATTGCGATTTGGAGTGACAAGAATCTCTATCGAAGGAATCGCGAGATGCGAATTCACGATGAGATCCAGACCGTAGATTCATCGAGATCGTGGACCGTTGATCTAATCTCCATCTCGGAGCTTCGCGTATCGGGACTTGGAGTGACAAGAACCTCCATCGAAGGAATCACGAGATGTGAATTCATGATGAGATCTGGACCATAGATTCATCGAGATCGTGGACCATTGATCTCAGCTCCATCTCGGGGTTTCAGGGATCACGACTTGGATAGTTGAGATGCCTCATCTCCAGACTCACAAAATGAAAAATTGCAAAAAGAACTTTATGACTAAGCACGTGGTATCAGCCGATGGTCACACCATCGAAGAGCCGAAGAGAAGAGTACATGCAGACAAGCGTCTTTTCAGCGTTTCGGGGATCGTGACTTGGAGAGCCGAGATGCCTCATCTCCAGACTCACGAAATGCGAATTCGCGAAAATCGCTTTATGCATAAGTGCTTGGTCATAGCCATGGTCATATAAAGGAAGGAGCTAGCACAGAAAAGCTCCATTTCGGAGTTTCAAAACTCATGATATGGAGACTCATGATGTCTCATCACAGAATCTCCAAATTGTGAAAGTGCGAAACGGGTAAATAACACAAGAACCCATCAGAGTTAATCCAATGATGCAAGTGAATCTTAGCATAATCGGAGGGCTATTGTTGCACATCACAGTGTAACTGCCAGAAACCGCTGATGGTTTTTTCCAGAGGACTCGAAGACACTTTGGGGTGATTGACAGAGGAGATGAAGAGTCTCTTGGAATCTTCAAGAGGGATGAAGATGCTCGTGGAGGCGATTGACAACTGGATGAGCATTGAAGCTTGTAACTGGAACAGAGAAGGTGAGCTCGACTGTCACAAAGAAGACGAAGAGTCTCAACTGCCAGAGAGGCTGAGGAATCTCAGCATAACATACAGTGATGCTGAACGAGTGGAAAAACGGCCAGAGAAGCTGAAGAGTCACAATGATGATCAGACAGAGCAATCGAGTTGTGGAGGATATCGGTGCGGTGTGTGTATGAAAAGGTATTGCATGCATTGCATGCACAAGGTGCACAAAAGCTATAAATACACAGTACAGAGAAGAGATGCAGTTGTTGTTGTTGCTAAGATTGCGGTGGATGTTGTTGAAGGTGATTCATGCATGAAGAAGGATCAGAGTGAAGTAGCTGGAAACAATAGAAGAAGAACTGTGTAGCGAATGGACATGGCGCACAGAGCATAAAAGCAGAAGAACATAATGGGAAATGAATGCATGCTAGAGGACAGAGAGGAAGTCTGAGTAGAAAAATCTTGCAGAACAATGATGAGACTGGTAAGCTGTTATTGAACACTATATCACTGTAGTAGGTTTCAATATTTCATATTCATAATCCAGGGAGGTTGGGAGGTGCTAGGGAGGACTGGTTTCCTCAGAGGTTCAAGTGGGGGCTTGAACATAGGGAGTTAGTGCTTCCTTCTAGTTGGTGCTAGAGAAACCAGGGAGTTGGTGCTTCCTTCTAGTGGGTGCTAGAGAAAAACAGAGAGTTGGTGCTCTCAGCAAGTTGCAGCTTGCAAAACAAGAAGTTGTAGCCTCACAATGAGTTGGTGCTCAAATGTATGATAATGTAAAGAATGCAAATAATATTTATCATATAAAGAAGAAGAGGTTTTTACCCTGTATGAGTTTCCTTGGGAAATATCTGTCTTTGTGTTTCTCATATATGTGACTGATGCTGAATGTGCCATTGTTCATTTCCCTGCATTATTGTGATCATCATTGAGTGCATTGTAAATATTCTAAAAGAAGCATTATTGTTTAAGCACGGTGATAACTGATTCACCCCCCCCCCCCTCTCATTTGTGCAACAATTGGTATCAGAGCTAGCCCCTTTTTTATCTAAGGGTAGATCCTAGAGCTTAAACATGTCAATCCATGAAGGAAATTCAACCAATAAGGCCCCTTTGTTCAATGGAACAAACTTTGCCTTCTGGAAAGTTAGAATGAGAACCCACATAATGTTGTTAGGTGCAGATGTCTGGGATGTGGTAGATATTGGTTATGTAAAGCCAGTTGTGCTAGCTAATAAGGATGAAAAACTAGAATTTAGCTTCAATGCTAAGGCTATGAATGCTATCTTGAGTGGGCTTGCAGAAGAAAAATTAGTAAAAGTTATGCACCTAGGAACTGCCAAAAAAATGTGGGACAAACTCATTAGCAACTATGAGGGTAATGAGAAAGTAAAGGATGCAAAGCTTCAAACCTACAGAATACAGTTTGAACAGCTGAAGATGAAGGAAGATGAAATTGTTGGAAAATAATTTCTAAGAGTAGAAAAAATGGTAAATGCAATGAAGGAACTTGGTGAAATAATTGATGAACCTTCTTTAGTTAAGAAAATCTTGAGATCTCTCCCAGATAGGTTCAACCCGAAGGTCTTTGCTATAGAAGAACTTAATGATCTAAAAACCTTGGGGTTTGATCAACTGCTAGGAACATTGACTGCATATGAAATGAGAATAGTTAAAGATAAACCTACCTCCAGAGAAGCATCATTTAAAGCAGACAAGAATGAGGATTCTGAGCCCGATGAAATTGAAGCAAAATTTGTGAAGAGAGTGAAGAAGGGATCAGGCAAATACAAAGGTAAACTGCCCTTCAAATGTTTCAACTGTGGTAGGATAGGTCATTTTGCAAATAAATGTCCCCACAAAGGAAAGGATCAGACATGTGATGATGAGGAGAAGTACAAACACATAAATTTCTTTAAAGAGAAAAACTTTAAGAAGAAAAATCTATGCGTAAACAATGATGATGATCCTTTAGATGATGAAGAAAATGACTCCTCTATTGAAGATAAACTAAATGACTTCATACTTATGGCCAAAGATGATTATGATAATAAAAACACATGAAGTGATGAAGAAGAAGCTGTGGTTGACATGGAAGGAGAACTGATCAGTGCATTGGAAGAGATTGACAGACTAAGAATCAAGAACAAAAAGCAAAGAGAATTGTTGATACAGTTCGAGAAAGACAGTAAAGAACTTGATGAAGACCTTGTCTTACTAAAAGTAGAATTGGAAGAGGCAAAGAAAATCGAAGAGATTCTGAAACAATAGCTATTAGAAAAGAAGGCAAGATGTGAAGCATTAGAACAAGAAGTAGTGAAAACAAGGAAAGAAATAGAGAAGTTTCAAGCTTTGTATAATCACAATCTGTCAAGTATCAAAGCCTTAGAAGGATTGGCCACCATTCTGAATTGGCAAAGGAATCCAAAGTTGAAAACTGGCTTGGGGTATGAAGAAGGATCAAGCAATGGTAAGCCAGGAAATGAAGAACCCATCAAGTTTGTCAAAAGTACAACCAATGACAATAACAATCCTGCAGAAACAAAGGAAGACAATCAGCCACCCAGGTCGAGTAAGGAAAAAGATGTCATATCTGAATCTGTAGAACAAAGAAGTAATGTGCTCACTGTTGAACGACATCATCAGTTTGGAAAAAATCGATTTTCTCAAAGAAGGCAACCATTTTCTAGGTACAAAGAATTCTTCTATGGCTATTGTTTCTACTATGCTAACTTTGGTCACAAAACTGGAAATTGTTCCTTAAGACTTAGACATGAGAAATTAAGATTTCAAAGGAATAAATACTTGCCACAACAAAGAATGATGCAGCCAAGTAACAAACCTTCACTAATTGCCAACTGCCAAATTAAGTCCAGGGACATGCAACTAAAGAGGTCAAGAAATAATCAACAATCAATGAGTAGACAACGCTGCACCAATAAGTTTGATCTGTTGAACAATGAGATTGAATGCTACATATGTCATAACTATGGACATAAATCTATTGACCGCTGTTTAAGGGAATATGAACCAGATTCGAAATCTCCTGTTGAAAATGTCAAGTTTTGGAAGAAGAAGGAAAGTGACAAGTGTGGATTAGTGTTGTCCACTCAAAGAAAAACGAACCCTTGGTATATAGACAATAGATGCTCCAAACACATGATGAGATACAAAGGCAAGTTTCTATCTCTAAGTGAAAGAAAATCAGGAAACGTAACCTTTGGAAATGATGCTCCAGTGAAAATAAAGGGCAAATGGATGGTGAGCTTATGTAATGGAAAAGGAAAAGCCCAAGATGTTCTACTTGTGGATGGACTGAAACATAATCTGCTTAGTGTAAGTCAAATGTGTGACAGAGGATGCGAAGTATTGTTCACGTCCAAGGACTGCAAGATAAAGTTTGTAAACTCAGGACAAGTGGTGGCCAAAGGCATAAGAACAAAAAAAATGTATATGTGCTGAAAGAAAATAGAGAAGAATGCCATCTAAGAAAACATGATGAAAGATGGTTATGGCATAGGAGACTTGGACATCTAAACTTTGACCAGTTAATCAAACTCAAAAACCTCGAGGCAGTAAAAGATCTTCCGAGAATATCAAAGCCCCAAGATTCAATGTGTAAACCCTGTCAAGTAGGGAAGAAAAAAAGGACACAGTTTAAGTCCAAGAGCTTTACTTTAATAGAGAAACCACTCCAACTAGTTCATATGGATTTATGTGGACCATAAAGACAGGAGGGCACAGAGAAAAAAAACTACTTCATCCTGATTATCGATGATTACTCCAGACTTACTTGGGTTGCCTTTCTCAAAGAAAAAGTTGAAGCATTTGAGAAATTTAAAATATTTTAGGCTTTAACAGAGACTCAAACAGGCAAGAGGTTAAAGGAAGTAAGATCAGATCGAGGAGGAGAGTTTATGTCAAGAGACTTAAAGGAATTCTGCGATGAACATGGGATCAAGAGAGAATACACAATCCCAAGAACTCCACAACAAAATGGAGTTGTTGAGAGGCAGAACAGAAAAATATCAAGAAAAATATCAAGGGATGTTCATTTCTCAAGAAAAATATCTAAGAGAAATGCTGAAAATGTTTCAAATGGAAGATTCTAAACCTGTGGGTACACCTATGGTAACTAGATGTAAATTATGCAAGGATGATGATTCACCTGATGTTGATCAAAGCTCATATCGATCAATGATAGGAAGCATGTTGTACATCACAACATCTCACCCAGACATAATGCATGTTGTAGGAATGGTAGGAAGATATTAGGCTGCACCTAAACAAAGTCATTTGCAAGCTGTCAAAAGGATATTCAGGTATTTGAAATAAACAATGACTTATGGTCTGTGGTATCCAAGAAATCAAAATCTTCAGCTGACTGCTTATTCAGATGCAGATTGGGCAAACTGTGTTGATGAGAGAAAAAGCACCAGTGGAGGAGCATTCTTCCTGGGTGACTCCTTAGTATCTTGGCTTAGTAAAAAACAAAGTTCCATTTCTTTATCAACCACAGAGACAAAGTACATTACTGCTGCTACCTGTTGCACTCAGGTATTATGGATGATTCAGACACTTGCAGATTTGGAGGTAAAATACACTGCACCGATCCCAATTCATTGTGATAACACTAGTGCCATCAGTGTGTCTAAAAATCCTGTCTTCCACTCCAAGACCAAGCATATTCTCATAAAATATGATTTTCTGAGAGAGCAGGTAACCAATCAAATTGTTCAGGTCCATTACATTCCTACTACAGAACAAATTGCAGACATCTTTACTAAACCCCTAGCCAAGACACCATTTGAATATCTCAGACAGAAGCTGGGTGTCATCCCATCTCACATCTAAGAGAGTCCATCCCCTTAGGGGGAGTCCTATATTGGTTGCATATCTGATACCTCCTAAAATTAATGCAACAAATCAGGGCGAGCGTGTTTTCTTTGACATTGATGTCAAAGGGGGAGAAAAGAATAGGGGTGCCTTTGTTGCCATCAATGCCAAAGGGGGAGATTGTTGGAAGGTTTACAGTTGGGAGTAAGCTTGTCATTGATGGAAAAGATCAGTGATAGAAAAGATCAACGATGGCAAAGAATAGCGAAATTGCGAAGTGACGAAATCGCAAGGTGGACGAAATCGTGAAGGTGGACGAAATCGCAAAGTGGCGAGAAGATATGGGCCGTAGAATCTGGGGTATCTACAAAGGCTCAATAGCCATTAGATATGGTGAAGATGCAAGGCGGATAAGTCCAAGAGTCATCCAACTCCCCAAAACTATGAAGGAATCCTGGCCATCCATCGGGGATAGTCATGGACCATTGATCCATAGGACACATGGTGAAAGATCGTCATATCGCTGACCAAAAATTCAAAGGAACGGGGTTCCCTAACCTCTCGATTTCGCGATATGTGAAATCGCGAAACAATCTCAGCCGTCAGATCGAGGTTTTCTCTGGATCGTTGATCTAAGCTCCATCTCGGAGCTTCGCCTATCGCGACTTGGAGAGGTAAGAAACATAACCTTTGAAATCGTGATATGAAAAATTGTGATTTAATTCCAGCCATTAGATCAAGGTGTGGTATGGACTGTTGATCTAACCTTCATTTCGGAGCTTCACCTATCACGACTTGGAGTGACAAGAATCTCTATCAAAGGAATCGCGAGATGCGAATTCACGATGAGATCTGGACCGTAGATTCATCAAGATCGTGGACCATTGATCTAAGCTCCATCTTGGAGCTTCACGTATCGAGACTTGGAGTGACAAGAACCTCCATCGAAGGAATCGCGAGATGCGAATTCACGATGAGATATGGACCATAGATTCATCGAGATCGTGGACCTTTGATCTTAGCTCCATCTCGGGGTTTCAGGGATTGCGACTTGGAGAGTCAAGATGGCTCATCTCCAGACTCACGAAATGAGAAATCGTGAAAAGCGCTTTATGCCTAAGCACGTGGTCTCAGCCGATGGTCACACCATCGAAGAGATGAAGAGAAGAGTACGTGCAGACAAGCGTCTTTTCGACGTTTCGGGGATCGCGACTTGGAGAGTCGAGATGCCTCATTTTCAGACTCTCGAAAAGCAAATTCACGAAAAGCGCTTTATGCATAAGTGCTTGGTCATAGCCATGGTCATATAAAGGAAGGAGCTTACACATAAAATATTTTCAGAGTTTCATAACTCATGACATGGAGACTCATGATGTCTCATCACAGAATCTCCGAATTGTGAAAGTGAAAAACGAGTAAATAACACAAGAATCCATCAGAGTTAATCCAACGATGTAGGTGAATCTGAGCATAATTAGAGGGCTACTGTTGCACGTCACAGTGTAACTGCCAGAAACCATTGATGGTTTCTACCAGAGGACTCGAAGACACTTCAGGGTGATTGACAGAGGAGATGAAGAGTCTTTGGGAATCTTCAAGAGGGATGAAGATGCTCGTGGAGGCGATTGACAGCTAGATGAGAATTGAAGCTTGTAACTGGAATAGAGAAGGTGAGCTCGACTGTCACAGAGAAGACGAAGAGTCTCAACTGCCAGAGAGGCTGAGTAATCTCAGCATAACATACAGTGATGCTGAACGAGTGGAAAAATGACCAGAGAAGCTAAAGAGTCACGATGATGATCAGACAGAGAACTCGAGTTGTGGAGGATATCGGTGCAGTGTGAGTATGCAAAGGTATTGTGTGCATTCCATGCACAAGGTGCACAAAAGCTATAAATACACAGTACAGAGAAGAGATGCGGTTGTTGTTGTTGTTGCGATTTAATTCCAGTCGTTAGATCAAGGTGTGGTATGGACTGTTGATCTAACCTTCATTTCGGAGCTTCGCCTATCATGACTTGGAGTGACAAGAATCTCTATCAAAGGAATCGTGAGATGCGAATTCACGATGAGATCTGGACCGTAGATTCATCGAGATCGCGGACCGTTGATCTAAGCTCCATCTTGGAGCTTCACGTATCGAGACTTGGAGTGACAAGAACCTCCATCGAAGGAATCATGAGATGCGAATTCATGATGAGATCTGGACCATAGATTCATCGAGATCGTGGATCGTTGATCTTAGCTCCATCTCGGGGTTTCAAGGATTGCGACTTGGAGAGTCAAGATGGCTCATCTCCAGACTCACGAAATGAGAAATCGTGAAAAGCGCTTTATGCCTAAGCACGTGGTCTCAGCCGGTGGTCACACCATCGAAGCGCTGAAGAGAAGAGTACGTGCAGACAAGCATTTTTTCGACGTTTCGGGGATCGCGACTTGGAGAGTCGAGATGCCTCATTTCCAGACTCTTGAAATGAAAATTCACAAAAAAACGCTTTATGCATAAGCGCTTGGTCATAGCCATGGTCATATAAAGGAAGGAGCTAGCACAGAAAAGCTTTTCGAAGTTTCAGAACTCATGACATGGAGACTCATGATGTCTCATCGCAGAATCTCCAAATTGTGAAAGTGCGAAACGGGTAAATAACACAAGAATCCATCAGAGTTAATCCAATGATGCAGGTGAATCTGAGCATAATCAGAGGGCTACTGTTGCACATCACAGTGTAACTGCCAGAAACCACTGATGGTTTCTGCAAGAGGACTCGAAGACACTTCAAGGTGATTGACAAAGGAGATGAAGAGTCTATGGGAATCTTCAAGAGGGATGAAGATGCTCGTGGAGGTGATTGACAGCTGGATGAGCATTGAAGCTTGTAACTGGAATAGAGAAGGTGAGCTCGACTATCACAGAGACGACGAAGAGTCTCAACTGCCAGAGAGGTTGAGGAATCTCAGCATAACATACAGTGATGCTGAAAGAGTGGAAAAACGACCAGAGAAGCTAAAGAGTCACGATGATGATCAGACAGAGAACTCGAGTTGTGGAGGATATCGACGCGGTGTGAGTATGCAAAGGTATTGTGTGCATTGCATGCACAAGGTGCACAAAAGCTATAAATACACAGTACAGAGAAGAGATGCGGTTGTTGTTGTTGCTGAGATTGCGGTGGATGTTGTTGAAGGTGATTCATGCATGAAGAAGGATCAGAGTGCAGCAGCTGAAAAGAACATAAGAAGAACTGTGCAACGAATGAACATGGTGCACAGAGCATAAAAGAAGAAGAATAGAATGGGCAGCAGATGCATGCTGGAAGACAACGAGGAAGTCTGAGTAGCAAAATCTTGCAGAACAGTGATGAGACTGGTAAGCTGTTATTGAACACTATATCACTATAATAGGTTTCAATATTTCATATTCATAATCCAGGGAGGTTGGGAGGTGCTAGGGAGGACTGGTGTCCTCATAAGTTCAAGTGGGGGATTGAACACAGGGAGTTGGTGCTTCCTTCTAGTTGGTGCTAGAGAAACCAGGGAGTTGGTGCTTCCTTCTAGTGGGTGCTAGAGAAAAACAGAGAGTTGGTGCTCTCAGCGAGTTGCAGCTTGCAAAACAAAGGTTGTAGCCTCACAATGAGTTGGTGCTCAAATGTATGATAATGTAAAGAATGTAAATAATATTTATCATATAAAGAAGAAGAGGTTTTTACCCTGTATGAGTTTACTTGGGAAATATCTGTCTCTGTGTTTGTCATATATGTGATTGATGCTGAATGTGCCATTGTTCATTTCCATGCATTATTGTGATCATCATTGAGTGCCTTGTAAATATTTTAAAAGAAGCATTATTGTTTAAGCATGGTGATAGCTGATTCACCCCCCTCTCAGTTGTGCAACAGATTACACATCTCTTGATATCCAAAATAAAGTATTTGAGAGTGAATGGTTTGTTGTTTCAGGAGCTTTCTTTCGCTGTTAGGCGCCTTGAAGTGCAGCGGGGAAGTAATGCGATTAGATTTTCGTTAGATTGGAGCACTGATGAAACATACAAATTATCTGCATAAATATTTCTTGAAATAATGGGGACATTCAATTTCCTGAATTATTTGGATTTCCCTCCTCTCGGAAGGCAAAATGGGATGAATATTTCTACTATCAACCCTCTCCAATGGCTTCTTGAGCGTCTTGAGATACGTGACACGCTTGAAATCATTTTTTAATGATATTATACGCTTGGTAATAACACACTTAATTTGGTAATAAATCATTTTTTAATGATATTATATGTTTTTTTTGGGGGTTTAATTGGTCAGAAGGAATTTTTGGTGTGCATCTCTGGAGTGATTCGTTTTGGGTTTGCTATTCCATGCAGAAGTTAATAGGAGATCCAATTCCACCATGTTTGAACTCTCCTATGTTAAGGTTGGAATTTGAAAAGGAGGATTCCCATCAAATTTGACGGTTTTGACAAGTATATCATCCGTTTTGAGGTTTTTAACACAGATTTATGACGGTTATGGTAAATTTTTTATTGTATTTGACTGGGATATTTACCAGTGACAGATAATTTACTCATAAAAACGGGTGTGTTGGGCTGGTTGCTTCAAAATTCCCTAGCTTTGATAACATGAAAGTGCATATATCATCATGGGAAGCTGGAATGAAGAAAAACATATACAGTTTTTACTAAATAATGTTGGATTTCAATTTCAGAAGATCTTGGTTTCAAGCAAGAGTACTGGTCTCAAGCAAGCAAGTAGAAGTAGTTGATTATTAGTAATAACTATTTCAACCATATTATAAAAAGTGGTTTATATAAGTTTATTGATATCATTAATTTTTGTAGGATGGAGAAAACAATTGTAGATTAACCATTTTTAATAATGTAGTTTTTAGATTAAAGTAATTTTCATTTTCTTTTTTATAAAACTTTCTTCCCTATCTATATCTATATATATCATCTTTATGTATCTTAAAAGGACATCTTTTAATATTTTTATGAAAAATAAAATTTTGAATTTTTTAAAATCCCAAGATATATATCTTTATGAAATATATATATTTATATTTAAATTCAATTATAATTAATATATCATGTTAAATAAATCGCTATAAATCTACTCTTACATTACACAAGTAAAGTAAAGAAGTACTTTCTGACATCACTTGAGATAGCTGACTTTGCCTACATCATAGACAGCTGACTTTCTTGAAAACTAAAAATGACATATTTATCCTAAACATCTCTTTTCTTAAATGAAATGCAAATTGGATTTAAGAATGAATTGTAGAAATATCTTTTTTAAAACTGAAATGCCAATTGAATTCAAGAATGGGATGAAGAAATGTGATTATCTATTGACCTTTCAACCATTTTACTCAATTCCCATCTTTCAAATTCATGCCAACCTAAATTGCATTTTACTGGATTCCCACATTTTTCAAGTTCATGCCAACCTAAATTACCTAAAAAGTCTTGAGCAACAAGACCCACATTTTAGGTTCAAGACCCACATTTTAGGTTCATGCCAACCTAAATTGCAATCTAAATTGCTTAAGAAATTTTGAGCCTCAAAAGTTGTTTGACACTTGTTAGTGTAAATGTGCCCAAATACACCAAGACAGACTTGCAAATAGTAAGAATCACCTGAAGGTTGCGTGAGAGGGCATATACTACTATGCGCACGGCGAAGGAGAATTAAGACGACTCAAGAAAAACGGGGCATATACCAAGCTCCCATTAAAATAATTCATAAACCAACTCAAAAAATTAAAGAAGCTCCACAACTGTACCACTCAACACACATTAAAATTACCATGACTGTACCCTCACAGCGTCGACATCCTATCCTCCGCCGCCGCTGGATTTCGACGAAAATTCTTGCAGGCTTTGGTGGGCGAGCAATAATCAGTCTGCTGTCGCAATGACTGGTATATACATAGTTAAATTATTTTGATATATACATTAAAATATATTCAACGATGTATATATCATTTATCCTAATATTGAATGCTACATAATAAATTGGTTATTGCTCGCACCCTTATAACAACACCAACACTTCAAGGCCTCCAGAATGCCACAGAGAGAGTGCAGAGCAGAGGAACTGCAAATCAGATGCTTAATAAAATATTTCCATGTAAATCCAAAACGTTCGAATTTAAATCCGAAACGTTCGATTTATCATGATTGGTCTGCCTGATGCATATAGACTACAGGATTAGAAACTGCAAGAAAGGGAAACGTTGGAAGGGGAAAGGTTAGAAACAACGTAATTGAAAGGAAATTACTAACCGTGAAACTCGCTAAGTAAATAATTGATTTTATTATTTATTTTATTTGAATTAAAAAAAATAAAAAATAAAGACTAGCATAGCAACTAAATAGCTGCTGGTTAATATTGAAAGGCTGATAAGATGAAACCAATCCTTAAAAGAATATATTAAATTTTATTGTTGATTAACAAATAAATAGTTGCTCTTCATTTATTTTTGTTAATCACTTAAGTGGCAATCAGTTAGCTATCAAAGTAATTTTTAAATATGATTAGGTAAATGTAAAAAGGTAAGCACATAAACGGATGTCTTTATAATAGCTAGGAAGTTAATGATTGAAATCACCGTCATTTATTTTGTGTGACTACTAAGAATATTCCAGCCATATTTAATCCTGTCCATAGAAAATTTATTAAGCACTAAACCCCTATTAAATCTGCCCATTGTCAATAGGTGTATGCCTTTCGGCGTAATAAATCTGCCCATTGTCAATAGATGTAACCCTTTCTGCGTAATTATATTTTGATTTTTAAATTTAATATTTATATAGAAAATATTTAACAGTAAAACAAATAAGTTATTAATAAATTAATTTTATGGGTTGAATTATTTTTATTATTATTAATTGATTAGATTGATGTTTTTTTTTTTTTTTAATTATGTTTTGATTTATGTGGAGTTACAACATTGAATGGATTTTAAATTGTAAGTATTTGAATTGAAATTTATTATTTGACTAAATTTTTTAATTATTTGGGTTAATCCATATTAATTAGAATTTTGATTGATATATTAATGGTTTGGTCTAACACTTGCTATTGGAAGAGGAGCTTGTTGACTACTATGATGATCCAATTAGATGGTTGGAGATATTTGAGTACATAACTCCCTTCACACATCCAAGAGCATCTAAGGTTAGTGGACCTTAGTCAACAAATTTACAATTGGGATATAAAGTTTGAAACTATAGGAATTAAAGCTATAGTGGGTCCAAACATAGTGTTAAATGAGACAATAGATCATGCTGATCTCATTAATGTGGAATGTACAAAGGTATACACACCTCGAGGTTTGATGAAGAAAAAGTCCGAAGGCATCCAAAAGATTCATCCCAATTTTAGGGTTTGATATTGAATGGATTGAGAAACCCTACTTCCATAAACCCTACACATTTTTGCTCTAAGGTGGAATTGGTGGATTACAATGATCTAGTGAAATGTGGGGGATTCATTGGGTCTCTGTTTAATTTGGAGTGCTTGAATGGTGGATATCAGGGTTATTCTAGTAAGAAGGATTAGTTTGAGGAGAAATGAGAGAGATTCTTTTGGTTAGGAAGATCCAAAAAGTTTGAAGAAGAAAATGTGCATCCAAAAGATTCATCTCAATTTTAGGGTTTGAGATTGAATGGATTGATAAACTCTACTTCCACAAACCCTACAGATTTTTTTTCTAAGGTGGAATTGGTGGATTACAATGATCTAGTGAAATGTGGGGTATTCATTGGGTCTCTATTTAATTTGGAGTGCTTGAATGGTGGATATCATGATTATTCTAGTAAGAATGATTAGTTTGAGGAGAAATGAGAGAGGATCTTTTGGTTAGGAAGTTCTCAAATGAGTCATTTAGCTAGTGTTTTCTCTAAATCTAGTGTTCAATGATTGGATATGGACCCTAATTTCCGATCCTATCAAGTGGATGGATTGGATTTACCTTTCTCTCGTAGAAAGATGCTTCAAATATCATTCAAGGCTCTTGGTTCTTAGGTATATCCTTCCTCTCACTAAAGCCCTGTCACCCTTACTTTGATCCTAGGTTTGAGGGTCTTACTAGTATAATTTTGGTGTTGTTAAAACTACGAGGATTGCTAATGGAATAATGGACCGAAAGTTTGATTGGGGAAATTAGGAACCAAATTAAGCACATGATACTAATAGAAATTTATTTTAATCTAGTGTATATTGCATTGTGGTAAGGGTCTTGGTTGAACTCAACATTGTGATGGTTTTAGAGTTTTTTATAGGTGGGTTTACGTGTACAAAATAGGTGTATTATTGTAACATTCCTTTCAGATGCGTGAGATGTCATCATTACAACTATATTACTTAAGATTTTTCTTACCATTTGTGAGGAAGCCTTGGATAAGGAAGGATGTCAAGGCACATGTAGAGTCTATGGCTAAGCTTGAAAGCTTGGAGTCAAATCAAGTAGTGAGAGTAGGGCCAATTATAGGTAGAAAATTTTGACAACTAGAGTCTATTAACATTGTGGAGGCCACATAGGGTTTAAAAGAGGTGATTTGTGGAAAAACACATAACTATCCAAAGTCAATGCAATTATCCTAATGGGTATATTTCATGAGTAAGTAGAGAAGGAAGTCATTGGAAAAGGTAATACTATAATTGTGTCATCTAATAAAATTTATAATAGTCACTTAGTGAAAAATATGAATGGTAAGAATTTTAGATTCACCCCTGGGGAATTAATTAGTAATCACCTGGTTAGGAAGAGTTTCAATAAATGGAAGAAGTCTGAAATCCTTGCCCAAAAATATAATACTTGGGGTGAAGGTATGAAAGTAAATTTTGTGTACTCAAAAAAATGTATAAGCTCATTTGGGAACTTTGGGAGTTCTAATTCTGGTATTGGGTTTGTGATACAGGAGCACGTGGAGCAAGACCTATCAACGTCTGGGAATTTGTACGAAACCTCAACGCTGGCAGTTACGACAGATATTTTCAAGTCCTCCTTAACTCAGCGCTAGAAAAATATTTTGAGGCACGCTTCAGCAATCGCAAGCAAAGTGGGAGTTTCCACTCTGGCTCTGGAATGCAACTGGACTAAGATAGTCATAGGTTAGGTTTTGATGTACAAAAAGTAGCCCGGGGGAACCCTAAGATCCCTATGAGGTAAATAGGGGTTTTGTACACCCAAATGAGGCTAGTTGCAAGTTAGTAGGGGATTTCTGAGTTTCAGTTTTTATTTTTCATTTACAGTTGTAACCATTTTATCTTTGGAATATAACAAAGGAAAATTGATCCAATGGATAGAGTGGACATTGTTTGCAATTCCCTGTTATTGTGTTTTCATTAATGAATTCCATTATGAGTAGATGGAACTGTCAATGTTAGGATAAGTTTCAATTGTTTCTCTTTTGTCGAGTGGTGCAAGGTGTGCACACAAAACACAAGGAGTGTGTTGATGTAATCTATTTCGATTTCGAGGTTCAAAAGAGATAACATGAAACTTTCCCTTTGTAAGGTGTGCAAAGTGATTGCTGCAAGGTGAGGACAGTCGTCCGCAGGAACTTGAACTTACGTCAGAATATAGTGGAAAGTGTGCACAAAGAAAACAAGAAAATTCCAGGAGGGAGAGAGGAATTTCTCTTCGAGAAACCCTTTGGATCTAAGTTATCGAAATCCCTGAATGCAAGGAGTGCACGGGAAGTCAAAGTCTTCACAAGACCAAGCTTAGGAGGAGTAGCACTTTTCAGAATCATAGTTGAAGTCCGAGAGACAGACTCACAGTAAGTTCAAAGGTAGAGAACTTTGAAGACTTAGAAACTTTATGAGTTAGATGAATCAAAAGATCAAGAGGAGGAGTGGAACCAACCATTAGATTGACTTCGGAAGGAATCTGGATCGTTAGATTAACATCCAGTGACTAGAGGAAGCACAGAGAGAATATCAGATCTGAGTGTGTGGACCAACAGTCGTTGGATCCAGAGATAAGTACCCGGGCTTTAACCCTAGGAAGTGCACAGGGCAAGAAAAATCATGAAACCCAAGTTGGTGAAATGATCATAGCTGTTGATCGGAGGAAAGGTGTGGGCCGTAGATTTGGTCCCAAGAAATTTTTGAGTTTAGAGATCGGGTGAAGAGAGGGGATTATTCCTCCAACTTTGTGAACCATGAAGCCTCGAGTTTGCGAAGGAGAAAATAGGACCATTGGATCACACAGGTTGTGGACCGTTGATCTGACATTGGTGGAGCCTATATTTTGGGGTTCAAAAGTCGGGAGGATGAGCGAAAAAAACCTTCCGGAGACGCGAAATGTGAAACTATGAATCGCTCAAGAGATTGGCCCCAGGTCATAGTGAGCGGTCACATCGTCGAAGGTTAAGGGAGGAGTTAGCACGTGCTGGGCCCCACTTTGGGATTTCAAGAGTCGGAGAGTCGGGGTTGGCACAGGTGAAAACACCCAACACACAAAGTCGTGAAGTTCCTGTTGGTCAGGCGGGTGGTCACAGTCGTGGTCATAGAAGGGAAGGTGTTTAGCCAGGGAGGAGGTAGTGCCTGGTTCACATAGAAGTTGGATAGTGATTAGGAGGGAATTCGTGGGTCTCATACGACCTACGCATTTGGAGAAAGGACCTATGTAAGTGGGTTTGGAGTCTAGCAGAGACCCAAAGAGTCGATTTGACTCAGTTTCTTGATCGATCCTAGATAGGAAGGTCATGCAACCCTTAGGAGAGAAGGGGGATCTGCATCAAGTGGTGTCAGAGCCGATGTTTTTCTTGCAGACAACAGGAAAAAGAAAGGAGACAGAAAGGACTTGAAGTTGTACTCTGTGTGTAGCAGATAGTCAATACAATGCCGACAAGGAGACAAGTGGAACCGCCTTTGGCCAATCGAGTTGTAGAAAGGGAGATGTGAGAACTCTGTGCAAGAGTAGAGGTGATGGAGGCAGCATAGAGACGAGCACCTAATGTTGGAGACATCAGCAAGGCAGAGAGCGAAGAAGATGTGGGTGAGAATGTCGTCGGAGAAGCTACATGAGAGGATGTTTTCGAAGAATGCTTGCTGAGAGTAGTTTCCAGATTGGGAGGCAAATCCAAGATAGAGGTCCCAATGTATGAAGGCAATTTATATGTTGAAGAGCTATTGGATTGGATAAGATCCATGGACAAATATTTTGACTATGAAGACGTCGATGAGGAAAGAAGGGTGAGACATGCTGTCACCATACTAAAGGGACATGCAATGCTATGGTGGGATGAACTATAGGTTGAGAGAAGAAGCAAAGGCAAATAGAACATAAAGAGATGGGACAGAATGGTAGCCAAGTTGAAGGATAAGTTCATTCCCAAATATTATCAGATCAATCTGTTCAGGAAAATGCAGAACCTGAGATAGAAAGGGATGACAGTTAAGGAGTACACAGAGGAGTTATATAGGTTGAGCATCAGAACTGGACAAAGAGAGAGAGATGAAGAAAAAATTACCAGATATAAAAATGGCCTGAGATATGAAAACCAGGATGAGCTCAGCATGATGTCAGTAAATACAATGGAGGATGCTTATCAGTTCACACTGAAAGAAAAGGATAAGTTGGCCAGAAAACAAAACCAGCGAGGAAGAGGTAAAATCCCATCCCCCAAAAAAAGCAAGGGAGTTACCCATGATAGAGAAAATAAGTCTAAGATGAGCCTGAGAAACCACACAGTCACTCGGAAAGAGGAGGAAGTTCCCAAGAAAGACAAGGTGGTGGAAGAAGCTATTCTAGAGGAAGAGGAAGAAGAGGAGGAGGAGAAGTAAGATGTTATGCCTATGGAAAGATAGGGAACATGTCTTGGGAATGTCCCCAGAAAACTAAATAAGGAGGAGGTGAAGCTCACATTTCAGAAGCACATAGAAGAGATGTGGAAGCATAAGGAGCAGAGGATGGAAGATTCTTAATGTTGAGGAAGGTTATCTTAAAACCAGAAGCAGAAGTTGAAAGGATAGTGCAGAGGAACAATATCTTCAAAACAACTTGCAAGAGTAAGGACAGAGTATGAAAGGTGATAATTGACAGTGGGAGCATTGATAACTTGGTATCCACAGAGATGGTGGAGAAATTGGAGCTGGAAACAACTGCACATTCGAAGCCATACAAAGTCTCATGGTTGCAGAAAGGACACCAGGTAATGGTTACTAAACAATGCTTAGTTGAATTTAAGATAGGAGGATACAGAGATGAAATTATGTGTGATGTAATTCCCATAGATGTATGCCATATTTTGTTGGGAATACCATGTCAGTTTGACAGGAATGTCATTCATTATGGGAGGAAGAATACATACACATTAGAGAAGAATGGTAGAACACACATGTTGCTACCAATAGAGGAGAATAAAGTGAAAGAGGAAGCCAACACTAGCATACTTCTCATGAGCGAAAAGGAACTCCCGAAAGAAGTCAAGGAAGAACATGAGATGCAGTTCGCTGTGGTGAGGAAGCCTAGAGTTATCCTTACAAGTAATTCAATGGATGATTTGTCTGAATAAGTTCATGAATTGTTGGATGAGCTGCCTAACTCATTGTCACCCATCAGAAGTATCAGTCACCATATTGACTTGATACCAGGAGAAAGTCTTCCAAACAAAGAATCATACAGATTGACACCTAGAGAGAATGAGGAAGTCAAGAACCAATTCTAGGAATTGTTAGACAAGGGTTTGTTCAGAGAAATATTGAGTCCATGTGCAGTATGAACTGTGTTGAGTCCAAAGAAGGATGGAGGGTGGAGAATGTGTACATAATCAATATCCATTAACAACATCACCATCATGTATAGATTTCCTTTACCAAGAATGGATGATTTAATGGGCTGTTTACGTGGAGCAAATTTCTTTTCCAAAATAGACTTGAAAAGTGGATATCACCAGATTAGAATGAGAGAAGGTGATGAGTGGAAAACAACCTTTAAAACAAATGAAGGTTTGTATGAGTGGCTTGTTATGCCATTTGGCTTAACAAATAGCCCGAGTACTTTTATGAGGCTGATGAATGAAATACTGAAAGATTTCATTGGCAAGTTTGTGGTTGTATATCTGGATGATATACTGATCTTTAGCATGAATAAAGAGGAGCATTTGAGACATATGACACTAGTGATGAGGAGACTACATTAGGAGAAGTTGTTGATAAATCTGAAGAAGTCCTCTTTTACAAAGACAAAACTCATTTACATGGGTTTTGTGATCTCTTCAAATGAACTGAAGATGGATCCAGAGAAGGTGAAAGCAATCAAAGAATGGTCGTCACCAAGAAGCATGCTTGAGGTAAGAATCTTCCATGGATTAGAAAATTTCTATAGGAAGTTCATCAGAGACTTCAGTGGAATTTGTGCGCCAATGATGGATACAGTGAATAAGAACAAGTCTTTTAAATGGACACATGAAGCCGAGAAGAGCCTCAATATAACAAAGGAGAAAATAATAGAATGACCAATTCTAGTCTTGCCAAACTTTGAGAAGACATTTCAGGTGAGATATGATGCAAGTGGAGTTGCAATTGGGACAGTTTTGAGCCAGGATAATAGACCTATTGTCTATTTCAGTGAAAATATGAACGAGACCAAGAGAAAATACTTCATGTATGAAAAGGAGTTTTATGACATAATTCAAGACTTTAAGAAGTGGAGACATTACTTTGTCCCACAAGAATTTGTCTTGTATAGCGATAACCAGGCTTTACAATTCACAACCAAATAGGAAAAATTGAATCAGAGGCACACAAAATGGGTTGAGTTTATGCATTATTTTACTTTTGTCATAAAACATATTGTTGGGAATGCTAACAAAGTTGTTGATTCATTAAGCAAGAGATGTTTGATTCTGTAAGAATTTCAGGTGAAGACCTTGGGGTTTCAACACCTTAAGGACATGTGTTGAGATGATACAGTTTTCAAGGAAGCATATGAAGCATGTGAAAATCCTGTGATGAGAGACATAAGCTAGTGGAAAAAGTATATTATTCAAGAGGGATTGATGTTCAAGGGAAATCAGTTATGCATACTGAAATGCTCAATGAGGGATAGCCTTTTGAAGGAAAAGCATAGTGGAGGATTAGCTGGAAATTTTGGCCATGATAAAATGTTTTCACAGTTGAGTAGTTCATACTATTGGCCAGGTATGAGAACATATGTAGAATATACCAACATACAAAAGGGAAAATACAAAACACTGGATTGTATCAACCATTGCCAATACCAGAGAGGCCTTGGGATGCAATAAGAATGGATTTTGTGTGGGGACTGCCAAGGACACAAAGAAGATTTGATTCCATATTTGTGGTGGTGGATAGATTTTCAAAGATGGCACACTTTATCCCATGCCAAAAGACCAGTGACGCAACACATGTTGCAAATCTATTTTTCAAGGAAGTTGTGAGACTTCACGGCCTACCTAGAAGAATTGTCTCGGACATGGAAACAAAATTTGTTGGTCACTGTTGGAGAATACTGTGGAAGAAGTTGGGGATGGATTTTTCCTTCAGCTCATCTTATCACCCTCAGATAGATGAATAGACTAAGGTGGTAAACAGAAGTTTGAGAAACTTATTGAGGAGTCTAGTCACTGAGCATCATAATCCTTGGGATCGGATTCTGCCAGAAGCATAATTTGCATACAACGACTCACCCAACATGAGCATTGGAAAGAGCCCATTCCAAATATTGTATGGAATGAAACCCAAGGGAGTATCTGAGTTGAGAGACTTGGAATAGAGTGAGATCAGGAGAGATGGAGCAGAATATTTTGCTGCAAAAATATAGAGGCTCCACAGCCACATCAGAGGATAGTTACAGAGTTCTAGCCAGGAGTACAAATGCAGAGGAGATCAACATCATAGAGAACTTCAATTTTAAGTAGGATATCACATTTTGGCACATATCACGAAAGAAATTTTCCCTAGGGGAACATATAACAAGTTAAAGATGAATAAGATATGACCGTGTAAGATCTTGAATAATTTTGATGCAAATGCCTATGAGATTAAGCTGCCAGATGATGTGGACATGTCACACATATTCAATGTTTCAGACCTATATCCTTACAGGAAGGATGACACAGAGGGATAATAATATCAAGAGAATATTTAGTGGAAGAAACAAATTCCTATAGCAGAAAAACCAAAGATGGAGAAGATTGTTAATCACAGGATTGGCAAATAGAATAGGAGGAAGACCTATTTTGAATATTTGGTCAAGTGGAAGGGATACCCAATAGAATATGTCAGTTGGGAAAATGAAGATACTATTTAGAAGCATGGAAAGTCACTGCAGGAGCTCATGGATAGGAGTCCATGAATTTTTTTCAAGGGGAGTATGATGCAGGAGCATCACTGGCAAGCAGATAGAGAAATACCTATCAACGTCTGGGAATCTTTATGAAATTTCAACACTGGCAGTTATGGCAGATATTTTGAAATCTGCCTTAACTCAGAACTGAAAAAATCGTTTGAGGCATGCTTGAGCGATCACAAGTGAAGTGGGAGTTTCCACTCCATCTCTGGAATGCGACTGGACTAAGATAGTTGTAGGTTAGGTTTTGATGTAGACAAGTAGTCATGGGGAACCCCAAGATCCCTCTGAGATAAATAGGGGTTTTGTACGCCCAAATGAGGTTAGTTGGAAGTTAGTTGCAAGTTAGTAGGAGATTTCTAATTTTCAGTTTTTGTTTTTCATTTACAGTTGTAACCATTTTCACTTTGTTATATAACAGAGGAAAATTGATCCAATGCATGGGGTGGACATTGTTTCAAATTCCTTGTTATTGTGTTTTCATGAATGAATGAATTAATTCCGTTATGAGTAGATGGAACTGTGCATGTTAGGATAAGTTTCAATTTTTTCTCTTCTGTCGAGTGGTGCAAGGTGACACAAAACACAAGGAGTGCATTGACCGAATCTGTTTCAATTCCGAAGTTCAGAAGAGATAGTGCGAAACTTTCCCTTTGCAAGGAGTGCAAAGATACTATTTTAAGGTGAGCACAATCATCCGCAGGAACTCAAACCTATGTTAGAATCTGGTGCAAAGTGTGCACAGAGAAAAAAGGAGAATGCCACGAGGGAGAGAGGAATTTTTCTTCGAGAAACCCTTTGGATTTGAGTTATAGAAATCCCTGAATGCAAGGAGTGCACGGGAAGTCAAAGTATTCACAAGACCAAGCTCAAGAGGATTAGAACTTTTCAGAACTGTAGTCGAAGTATAAGAAATAGACTCACTGTAATTTCAAAGGTAGAGACCTTTGAAGACTTAGAACCTTTCTGAGTCATGCGAATCAATAGCTCAGGAGGAGGAGTAGAACCAACCATTAGATCGGTTGCAGAGGGAAACTGGACCATTAGATTAACGTCCAGTGACTAGAAGAAGTGTAGAGAAAAGATCATATCTGGACCATTATATCTAAGCGCGTGGACCAACAGTTGTTGAATCCAGAGATAATTGGACGGGCTTTAACCCTAGGAAGTGCATAGGGAAAGCAAAATTGTGAAACCCAAGTTCGTGAAACGATCATAGTCGTTTATAGAAGGAAAGGTGTGGGTCATAGAACCGGTCCCAAGAAATTCATGAGTTTCGAGATCGAGAGAAGAGAGGGGAACAATCCTCCAACTTCGCGAACTGCAAAGCCCTAAGTATATGAAGGCGAAAATAGGACCGTCGGATCAAACATGTTGTGGACCGTTGATCTAACATGAGTGTAGCCCAGATTTAGGGGTTCAAAATTTGGGAGTACGAGCGAACAAAACTTTCCCGAGATGCGAAACATGAAACCATGAAGCACTCAAGAGATTGGCCCCAGGTCATAGTGAGGGGTCACATCGTTGAAGGTTAAGGGAGGAGCCAGCATGCGCTAAGCCCCACTTCGAGATTTTGGGAGTAGGAGAGTCGGGGTTGGCACAGGTGCAAACACCTGACATGTGAAGTCACAAAGAGCCTGTTGGTCATGCGAGTGGTCACATTCGTCTTAACAGAAGGGAAGGTGTTTTGCGCAGGAGGAGTCAGTGCCCGATTTGCATAGAAGTTGGATAATGCTCAGGAGAGATCCCACAGGTCTCATATGACTTACACATTTGGAGAAATGACCTATGTAAGTGGGTTTGGAGTCTAGTAGAGACCCAAAGAGTGGATCCGACTCAGTTTCTTGATCAATCCTAGACCCAGAGGTCACGCAACCCTTAGGAGAGAAGGGGGGTTTGCATTATTTTGGTTTTAATGAAAATTGAACTAATAGGGGAGGTTGGTGCCTTCTTAGACATAGAAAAGGTTACCCCCTATGGGGAGATCATCAGCTGGGATTTTTGGGCCTTGATCCCATCAAGGACTTTTCTCCTGGATCAGTTGGTAGAAAATCATATTTTTAGTGGACTCAATAAAATGCTAGAATAAAGATCCAACAAGGTAGATAGAAGACATTTGTAGGGCTCCTTTGAGTGAGATAGTCCCATAAAATTGGTAAATGATAAATATTATTTCACTAAATATACATGGATTAGACCATGGTAGGAATGCTTATTCCTTATCTAGATTAGTAGAGATAAAAAAAAGATGTTTTCTTACTTCAAGAGAATATGGTGTCTAGAGATAAGTTAGTTAGGGTTTTAAGAGGTTGTTTTAAGGGATGGTATTTCTATTCTATGGATGCCTTTGGGAATTTTGGGTGTTTGATCATCAATTGGAATTTATGTTTGGAATTAATTGATTTTTTCTCTATATTTCTAGCTATATGCATAAAATTAATGTTAAAAATTTATGGTAGACTATGAGAGTGTCAAATCTATATAATCCATATTCAGAAAGAAAAATTCCTTGCGATAAGTTTTTTCCTCTATAATTGGTAAATAAGGAAATACTCATCATTCCAAAATCAATTTTGTTGGATATGTGTTCAACTTTGGATCATGAGCTATAGCTTGAGCTTCAAAGAAGCAACGCATTGTGACTTTATCATCTGTTGAGGCAGAGTATGTTGCAACAACAACAATTGCATGTAAGACTGTTTAGATGAGAAGGATTGTGACTGAGTTGGTCCATGAACAATAAGAATCAAGTCATATTTTTTGTGACAATAAATCAAGGATTGCACCGTCACGTAATCATTTTTTGCACAAGAAAACTAAGCATATTGATACAAAATATCATTTTATTCGAGAGTTGATAAACAATGATGAAATTTCTAAGGATCAGTTTGCAAACATTTTTACAAAGTCCTTAGCAAAGGAATTATTTGAAATTCACAGAAAGAACATTGGGGTTTGTGAACTATGATATTAGAGTTTCATTTTGGGGTGAAATGATTAAGGTGGAGAATGTCATAAATTAATTAATTAGTCGATTAAATTTTGAAGAGATACCATCACCCATATATTAATTAACACGACCTTAAATGCCTTATTCATTTAATGATCATCATTGCCACACCATTTCTTTTTTGGCTAATCGAATTTCAAAGGTTCAATGAATCATTTATGTTCAGGAAAATCTGAATTCGACTTAGGTATAGGGAAAGGGCAAGTTAACTCACTAAGCATTTGTATATATATCCATGTAATTCTAATTTTAAAGAAAGATAGAGAAGATTGATAATGAAATTTTGAGAGTGGTAACAAGGAATTTTATACTCCTTTTCTATTTGAATGAGAGTTTGTAAACTCATGATAATGTTCAAACTTATTACTGGCTAATTTATTTTGTTCTAGCATGCATACTCTTTTTTCCGTTTGAAAAGATGAGTTAAATCCTTAGGGAATGATTCAATGAAGTTATTTTGCTGCTATAACATGAGTTTTTAGTTTCCTTTTATCATTCTCCTGTATCTGTCATAACTCTGTTTTGATGTAAAAGTTATTTTACACTTTGCTGAAACCTCTGTTGAAAAGTTTGTTGTAGAACAGAGTATCAATCTTTGTGTATGATGCAAGAGTGGTTCACTTAAGTTTTTTTTGTTGTAATAGCATTTTATTATATGATGAAACAAGTTGCGAAAACACATTGTTGTAGATTACAGGTGTTGTTGAAACATGTTGCTGAAATACCTGGCTGCAGGTTACAGGTGCTGCTACACAGTGTTGAAACTAGTGTAATAGATATCCGTTGCATCCTTCACCAGGTCCCCATGGTGATATATACACATCCATGGTTTCAAGAGCAGGAGAATTGTTAGGCAACCAACCCAACACACCCATTTCCATGTCATCCAAATTGTGCAAGCAACCCAGCACACCCATTTCATTCTCATCAAAATTGTGTAGATTGGCATTTATTATCCGAAGATTGAGCAGAAGAGATCTGCATTTATCATCCGAATGATTTCTTAACAACCAAATTAAGTGTGTTATTACCAATTGCCTAGAACAAGCATATAATATCATTAAAAATTGATTTCTTACCAAATTAAGCGTGTCATGTATGTCGAGATGTTCAAGATAAGGAAGCTATTAGACCAGGTTGATGGTAGAAATATCCAAATAATTCAGGAATTTGAATGTTCGTATTATTTAAAGAAATCTTTCTGCAGATAATTTGCGTGCTTCATCCGTGCTCCAATCCTACGATAATCCAATCACTTTACTTCCACACTGCACTTCAAGGCACGTAACTGTGAAAGAAATCTTCTGAAACAACAACCCATTCACTTTCAAATCTTTTATTTCGGATATCAGGAGATGTGTAATCTTCGGGCAGTTGACGGTTGAAAGCTCTACTGGGTCGTAAAGAATCACAATTAGTTTTTTAATGTGAGGAGCGGAAATGATGATCTTCTGCGACACAACAAAATAGTGCAGCTGAAGGTACTCATTGCTGGCTTCTTGAGATTTTTCACCTATACTATTTCGTTTGGCCGCAGAAGATCATCATTTCCGCTACCCACATTGAAAACCTAATTGTCTGTCTTTACGATTCCATCTCTTGATATCCGAAATAAAGGATTGGAGAGTGAATGGTCTATTGTTTCAAGAGCTTTCTTTCGCTCTTAGGCGCCTTGAAGTACAACGAGGAAGCAATGTGATTAGATTGTCATTAGATTGGAGTACTGATGAAGCATACAAATTATCTCTAAAAGATTTTTGAAATAATGGAGACATTCAATTTCCTGAATTATTTGGATTTCCCTCCTCTTGGAAGGCAAAACTAGATGAATATTTCTAGTATCAACCCTCTCCAAGTGCTTCCTTATCTTGAGCGTCTTGAGATACATGACACACTTTAAATAATTTTTTAATGATATTATATGCTTGGCAATGACACACTTAATTTGGTAATAAATCACTTTTTAATGATATTATATTTTTTTTTGGGTGATTGATCAAAAGGAATTTTTAGTGTGCATTTGTGCAGTGATTCGTTTTGGGTTTGCTATTCCATGCAGAAGTTAACAGGAGATCCAATTCCACCATGTTTGAACTCTCCTATGCTAAGGATGGAATTTGAAAAGGACGCGCATCAAATTTGACAGTTTTGACAAGTACATTATCAATTTTGAGGTTTTTGACACAGATTTATGACGGTTATGGGAATTTTTTTTATTGTATTTGACTGGAATATTGACCAGTGACAGACAATTTACTCCTCAAATTCCATCCGGTTGCTCAATATTTTGGGATGATAAATGCAAATATACACCATTTTGATTTTGATGAGAAGGAAATGAGTGTGTTGGGCTTGTTGCTTCAGAATTCCCTTGCTTTGAAACCATGAAAGTGCATATATTATCACGGGAAGGTGGGAATGAAGAAAAACATATACAGTTTTTACTAAAGAATGTTGGATTTCAATTTAAGAAGATCTTGGTTTTTTTTTTTCATTTACAGTTGTAACCATTTTCACTTTGTTATATAAGAGAGGAAAATTGATCCAATGAATGGGCTGGACATTGTTTCAAATTCGTTGTTATTGTGTTTTCATGAATAAATGAATTAATTCCGTTATGAGTAGATGGAACTGTGAATGTTAGGATAATTTTCAATTTTTTCTCTTCTATCGATTGGTACAAGGTGACACAAAACACAAGGAGTGCATTGACCGAATCCGTTTCAATTCCAAAATTCAGAAGAGATAGCACAAAACTTTCCCTTTGCAAGGAGTGCAAAGAGACTATTTTAGGGTGAGCACAATCATCTGCAGGAACTCAAACCTATGTTAGAATCTGGTGCAAAGTGTGCACAGAGAAAAAATGAGAATGCCAGGAGGGTGAGAGGCATTTCTCTTCGAGAAACCCTTTGAATTGGAGTTACAAAAATCCCTGAATGCAAGGAGTGCACGGGAAGTCAAAGTATTCACAGGACCAAGCTCAGGAGGAGTAGACCAAGTCAAAGTGTTCACGAAACAGACTCTCTGTAAGTTCAAAGGTAGAGACCTTTAAAGACTTAGAAACTTTCTGAGTCAGATGAATCAATAGCTTAGGAGGAGGAGCAGAACCAAACATTAGATCGGTTGTAGAGGGAATCTGAACCGTTAGATTAACGTCCAGTGACTAGAAGAAGTGTAGAGAGAAGATCATATCTGGACCATTAGATCTGAGCGTGTGGACCAACAGTCATTGAATCTAGAGATAATTGCACAGGATTTAACCCTAGGAAGTGCATAGGGCAAGCAAAATTGTGAAACCCAAGTTCGTGAAACGATCATAGCCGTTGATAGAAGGAAAGGTGTGGGTTATATATCTGGTCCGAAGAAATTCACGAGTTTCCAGATCGAGAGAAGAGAGGGGAACAATCCTCCAACTTTGCAAACTGCAAAGCCCCAAGTTCATGAATTTGAAAAGATGACTGTCGGATCAAACAGGTTGTGGACCGTTGATCTAACGTGAGTGAGGCCCAGATTTAGGGGTTCAAAATTTGGGAGTACCAGCGAACAAAACTTTCCAGGGATGCAAAGCATGAAACCACGAAGCACTCAAGAGATTTGCCCCAGGTCATAGTGAGGGGTCACATTGTCGAAGGTTAAGAGAGGAGATAACGTGCGCTAGGCCCCACTTCGAGATTTTGGGAGTAGGAGAGTCGGGGTTGGCACAGGTGAAAACACTTGACATGCGAAGTCACAAAGAGCATGTTGGTCAGACGGGTGGTGACATTTGTGGTAATAGAAGGGAAGGCGTTTAGCCCAGGAGGAGCCAGTGCTCGATTTGTGTAGAAGTTGGATAATGCTCAGGAGAGATCCCGCAGGTCTCATATGACTTACACATTTGGAGAAAGGACCTGTGTAAGTGGGTTTGGAGTCTAGTAGAGACCCAAAGAGTGTATCTGACTCAGTTTCTTGATCGATCCTAGAACGGGAGGTCACGCAACCCTTAGGAGAGAAGGGGGTTCTGCATTATTTTGGTTTTAATGAAAATGGAACCTGGTGCCTTCTTAGACCTAGAAAAGGTTACCCCCTATGGGGAGATCATTAGTTGGGATTTTTGGGCCTTGATCCCATCAAGGACTTTTCTCCTAGATCAGTTGGTAGAAAATCATATTTGTAGCAGACTCAATAAAAGGCTAGAATAAAGATCCAACAAGGTAGATAGAAGACAATTGTAGGGATCCTTTGAGTGAGATAGTCCCATAAAATTGGTAAATGATAAATATTATTTCACTAAATATACATGGATTAGACCATGGTACGAATGCTTATTCCTGATCTAGATTAGTAGAGATAAAAAAAATAGATTTTTTCTTACTTCAAGAGAATATGGTGTCTAGAGATAAGTTAGTTAGGGTTTTTAGAGGTTGTTTTAAGGGATGGTATTTCTATTCCATGGATGCCTTTGGGAGTTTTGGGTGTTTGATCATCAATTTGAATTTATGTTTGGAATTAATTGATTTTTTCTCTATATTTCTAGCTATATGCATAAAATTAATGTTAAAAATTTATGGTAGACTATTAGAGTGTTGAATCTATATAATCCATATTCAGAAAGAAAACGTCTTTGCGATATGTTTTTTCCTCTATAATTAGTAAATAAGGAAATACTCATCATTCCAAAATCAATTCTGTTGGATATGTGTTCAACTTTGGATCATGAGTTGTAGCTTGGGCTTCGAAGAAGAAATCCATGGTGACTTTATCATCTGTTGAGGCAGAGTATGTTGCAACAACAACAATTGCATGTCATATTGTGTGGATGAGAAGGATTGTGACTGAGTTGTTCCATGAAAAATAAGAATCAAGTCATATTTTCTGTGACAATAAATCAAGGATTGCACCTTCACATAATCATGTTTTGCACAAGAAAACTAAGCATATTGATACAGAATATCATTTTATTCGAGAGTTGATAAACAATGATGAAATTTCTGAAGATCAGTTTGCAGACATCTTTACAAAGTCCTTAGCAAAGGAATTATTTGAAATTCACAGAAAGAACATTGGGGTTTGTGAACTATAATATTAGAGTTTCATTGGGTGAAATGATTAAGGTGGAGAATGTCATAAATTAATCATTCCACCACCTAAAAGACGACCTATATTAGCCGATTAAATTTTGAAGAGATACCACCACCCATAAATTAATTAACACGACCTTAAATGCCTTATTCATTTAATGATCATCACTGCCACACCATTTCTTTTTTGGCTAATTGAATTGCAAAGGTTCAATGAATCATTTATGTTTAGGAAAATATGAATTCGACTTAGGTATAGGGAAGGGGCAAGTTAACTCACTAAGCATTTGTATATATATCCATGTAATTCTGATTTTAAAGAAAGATAGAGAAAATTGATAATGAAATTTTGAGAATGGTAACAAGGAATTTTATACTCCTTTTCTTTTTGAATGTGAGTTTGTAAACTCATGATAATGTTCAAACTTATTACTGACTAATTTATTTTGTTCTAGCATGCATACTCTATTTTTCGTTTGAAAACTTGAGTTAAATCCTTAGGGAAGGATTCAATGAAGTTATTTTGCTGCTATAACATGAGTTTTTAGTTTGCTTTTATAATTCTCCTATTTCCGTCATAACTCTGTTTTGATGTAAAAGTTATTTTAGACTTTGCTGAAAAATCTGTTGGAAAGGTTGTTGTAGAACAGAGTATCAATCTTTGTGTATGATGCAAGAGTGATTCACTCAAGTTTTTTTTCTTGTAATTTAGCATTTTATTATATGCTGAAACAAGTTTTAGAAACACCTCACTGTAGATTATAGGTGTTGTTGAAACATGTTGCTGAAACACCTGCTTGTAGGTTACAAGTGCTGCTACACAGTGTTGAAACTAGTGTAATAGATATCCCTTGCATCCTTCAACAGGTCCCTATGGTGATATATACACATCCATGGTTTCAAGAGCAGGAGAATTCTTAGGCAACCAACCCAACACACCCATTTCCTTGTCATCAAAATTGTGCAACCAACCCAACACACCCATTTCCTTCTCATCAAAATTGTGTCGATTGGTATTTATTATCCGAAGATTGAGCAGAAGAGATCTGCATTTATCATCCGAATTATTTCTTAACAACCAAATTAAGTGTGCTATTACCAATTTCCCAAAACAAGCATATAATATCATTAAAAATTGTTTTCTTACCAAATTAAGCGTGTCATGTATGTCAAGATGCTCAAGATAAGGAAGCTATTGGACCAGGTTGATGGTAGAAATATCCATCCCATTTTTCCTTCCAAGAGGAGGAATATCCAAATAATTCAGGAATTTGAATGTTTGTATTATTTAAAGAAATCTTTCTGCAGATAATTTGTGTGCTTCATCCGTGCTCCAATCCTACGATAATCCAATCACTTTACTTCCACACTGCACTTCAAGGCATGTAACTGTGAAAGAAATATTCTGTAACAACAACCTATTCACTTTCAAATCTTTTATTTTGGATATCAGGAGATGTGTAATCTTCGGGCAGTTGACGGTTAAAAGCTCTACTAAGTCGTAAAGAATCACAATTAGTTTTTTAATGTGAGCAGCGGAAATGATGATCTTCTGTGACACAACAAAACAGTGCAGCTGAAGGTACTGATGATCTCTGTCTTTACGAATCCGTAGAGCTTTTAATCATCAGAAGATTACACATCTCCTGATATCCGAAATAAAGGATTTGAGAGTGAATGGTCTGTTGTTTCAGGAGCTTTATTTCTCTCTTAGGCGCCTTGAAGTGCAACGAGGAAGCAATGTGATTATATTGTCATTAGATTGGAGCACTGATGAAGCATACAAATTATCTGCAAAATATTTTTGAAATAATGGAGACATTCAATTTCCTGAATTATTTGGATTTCCCTCCTCTTGGAAGGAAAAACTAGATGAATATTTCTAGTATCAACCCTCTCCAATGGCTTCCTTATCTTGAGCATCTTGAGATACGTGACACGCTTTAAATAATTTTTTAATGATATTATACGCTTGGTAATGACACACTTAATTTGGTAATAAATCATTTTTTAATGATATTACATGTTCTTTTTTTTGGGTGATTGGTCAAAAGGAATTTTTGGTGTGCATCTGTGCAGTGATTCATTTTGGGTTTGCTATTCCATGTAGAAGTTAACAGGAGATCCAATTCCACCATGTTTTAACTCTGCTATGCTAAGGTTGGAATTTGAAAAGGACGCGCATCAAATTTGACGGTTTTGACAAGTATATCACCAGTTTTGAGGTTTTTGACACAGATTTATGACGGTTATGGTAATTTTTTTACTGTATTTGACTGGAATATTGACCAGTGAGAGACAATTTACTCCTCAAATTCCATCCTTAGCTTGTTGCTTCAGAATTCCCCTGCTTTGAAACCATGAAAGTGCATATATTATCATGGAAAGGTGGGAATGAAGAAAAACATATACAATTTTTACTAAAGAATGTTGGATTTCAATTTCAAAAGATCTTGGTTTTTGTTTTTCATTTACAGTTGTAACCATTTTCACTTTGTTATATAACAGAGGAAAATTGATCCAATGCATGGGGTGGACATTGTTTTAAATTCCTTGTTATTGTGTTTTCATGAATGAATGAATTAATTCCGTTATGAGTAGATGGAACTGTGAATGTTAGGATAATTTTCAATTTTTTTTCTTCTGTCGAGTGGTGCAAGGTGACACAAAACACAAGGAGGGCATTGACAGAATCTGTTTCAATTATGAAGTTCAGAAGAGATAGTGTGAAACTTTCCCTTTGAAAGGAGTGCAAAGAGACTATTTTAAGGTGAGCACAATCATCCGTAGGAACTCAAACCTGTGTTAGAATCTGGTGCAAAGTGTGCAAAGAGAAAAAAGGAGAATGCGAGGAGGGGGAGAGGAATTTCTCTTCGAGAAACCCTTTTGATTTGAGTTACATAAATCCCTGAATGCAAGGAGTGCACGAAAAGTCAAAGTATTCATGAGACCAAGCTCAGGAGGAGTAGAAATTTTCAGAACTGTAGTCGAAGTCCGAGAAATGGACTCACTGTAAGTTCAAACTTAGAGACCTTTGAAGACTTAGAAAATTTCTGAGTCAGACGAATCAATAGCTCAGGAGGAGGAGCATAACCAACCATTAGATCAGTTGTAGAGGGAATATGGACCGTTAGATTAACGTCCAGTGACTAGAAGAAATGTAGAGAGAAGATCATATCTGGACCGTTAGATCTGAGTGCGTGGACCAATAGTCCTTGAATCCAGAGATAATTGCACGGGCTTTAACACTAGGAAGTGCATAGGGCAAGCAAAATTGTGAAACCCAAGTTCGTGAAACGATCATAACCATTGATAGAAAGAAAGGTGTTTGTCATAGATCTGCTCCCAAGAAATTCATGAGTTTCGAGATCAAGAGAAGAGAGGGGAACAATCCTCCAACTTCGCGAACCGCAAAGCCCCGAGTTCATGAAGGCGAAAATAGGACCATCGGATCAAACATGTTGTTGACTGTTGATCTAACGTGAGTGTAGGCCATATATACGGGTTCAAAATTCGGGAGTACGAGTGAATAAAACTTTCCGGGGATGTGAAACATGAAACCATGAAGCACTCAAGAGATTTTCCCCAGGTCATAGTGAGGGGTCACATCTCCGAAGGTTAAGATAGGAGCTAGCATGCGTTAGGCCCCACTTCGGGATTTCGGGAGTAGGAGAGTTAGGGTTGGGACATGTGAAAACACCTGACACGCGAAGTCACAAAGAGCCTGTTGGTCAGGCGGGTGGTCACATTCATGGTAACAGAAGGGAAGGCATTTAGCCCAAGAGGAGCCAGTACTCGATTTGCGTAGAAGTTGGATAATTCTCAGGAGAGATCCCGCAGGTCTCATATGACTTACACATTTGGAGAAAGGACATGTGTAAGTGGGTTTGGAGTCTAGTAGAGACTCAAAGAGTGGATCCGACTTAGTTTCTTGATCGATCCTAGACCGAGAGGTCACACAACCCTTAGGAGAGAAGGGGGGTCTACATTATTTTGGTTTTAATGAAAATGGAACTAATAGGGGAGGTTGGTGCCTTCTTAGACCTAGAAAAGGTTACCCCCTACAGGGAGATCATCAGTTGGGATTTTTGGGCCTTGATCCCATCAAGGAATTTTCTCCTGGATCAGTTGGTAGAAAATCATATTTGTAGCGGACTCAATAATAGGCTAGAATAAAGATCCAACAAGGTAGATAGAAGACAATTGTAGGGCTCCTTTGAGTGAGATAGTCCCATAAAATTGGTAAATGATAAATATTATTTCACTAAATATACATGGATTAGACCATGGTACGAATGCTTATTCGTTATCTAGATTAGTAGAGAAAAAAAAAATAGATGTTTTCTTACTTCAAGAGAATATGGTGTCTAGAGATAAGTTAGTTAGGGTTTTAAGAGGTTGTTTTAAGGGATGATATTTCTATTCCATGGATGCCTTTGGGAATTTTGGGTGTTTGATCATCAATTGGAATTTATGTTTGGAATTAATTGATTTTTTCTCTATATTTATAGCTATATGCATAAAATTAATGTTAAAAATTTATGGTAGATTATCAGAGTGTTGAATCTATATAATCCATTTTCATAAAGAAAAAGTCTTTGCGATATGGTTTTTCCTCTATAATTGGTAAATAAGGAAATACTCATCATTCCAAAATCAATTCTATTGGATATGTGTTCAACTTTGGATCATGAGTTGTAGCTTGGGCTTCAAAGAAGCAACCCATTGTAACTTTGTCATCTGTTGAATGTCAGACTGTGTGGATGAGAAGGATTGTGACTGAGTTGTTCCATGAACAATAAGAATCAAGTTATAATTTCTCTGTGACAATAAATCAAGGATTGCACCGTCACTTAATCATGTTTTGCACAAGAAAACTAAGTATATTGATACAAAATATCATTTTATTTGAGAGTTGATAAACAATGATGAAATTTCTGAAGATCAGTTTGCAGACATCTTTACAAAGTCCTTAGAAAAGGAATTATTTGAAATTCATAGAAATAACATTGGGGTTTGTGAACTATAATATTAGAGTTTCATTTTTGGGTGAAATGATTAAGGTGGAGAATGGCATAAATTAATCTTTCCACCGCCTAAAAGACAACTTATATTATCCGTTTAAATTTTGAAGAGATACCACCACCCATAAATTAATTAACACGACCTTAAATGCCTTATTCATTTAATGATCATCACTGCCACACCATTTCTTTTATGGCTAATCGAATTTCAAAGGTTCAATGAATCATTTATGTTCAGGAAAATCTGAATTCGACTTAGGTATAGGGAAGGGGCAAGTTAATTCACTAAGCATTTGTATATATATCCATGTAATTCTGATTTTAGAGAAAGATAGATAAAATTGATAATGAAATTTTTAGAGTGGTAATAAAGAATTTTATACTCCTTTTCTGTTTGAATGTGAGTTTGTAAACTCATGATAATGTTCAAACTTATTACTGACTAATTTATTTTGTTCTAGCATGCATACTCTGTTTTCCCTTTGAAAACTTGAGTTAAATCCTTAGGGAAGGATTCAATGAAGTTATTTTGCTACTATAACATGAGTTTTTAGTTTGCTTTTATAATTCTCCTGTTTCTGTCATAACTCTGTTTTGATGTAAAAGTTATTTTACACTTTGCTGAAACATCTATTGAAAAGGTTGTTGTAGAACAGAGTATCAATCTTTGTGTATGATGCAAGAGTGATTCACTTAAGTTTTTTTTGTTGTAATAGCATTTTATTATATGTTGAAACAAGTTGCGGAAACACCTCGCTGTAGATTACAGGTGTTGTTGAAACATGTTGCTGAAACACTTGGTTGTAGGTTACAGGTGTTGCTACACTGTGTTGAAACTAGTGTAATAGATATCCCTTGCAAATTTCACTAGGTCCCCATGGTGATATTTACACATCCATGGTTTCAAGAGCAGGAGAATTCTTAGGCAACCAACCCAACACCCCCATTTCCTTGTCATCGAAATTGTGCAACCAACCCAACACACCCATTTCCTTCTCATTAAAATTGTGTAGATTGGCATTTATTATCCGAAGATTGAGCAGAAGAGATCTGCATTTATCATGCGAGTGATTTCTTAACAACAAAATTAAGTGTGTTATTACCAATTTCCTAGAACAAGCATATAATATCATTAAAAATTGATTTCTTACCAAATTAAGCGTGTCATGTGTGTCGAGACGCTCAAGATAAGGAAGATATTGGACCATGTTGATGTTAGAAATATTCATCCCGTTTTTCCTTCCAAGAGGAAGAATATCCAAATAATTCAGGAATTTGAATGTTCGTATTATTTAAAGAAGTCTTTCTGCAGATAATTCGGGTGCTTCATCTGTGCTCCAATCCTACGATAATCCAATAACTTTACTTCCACACTGCAATTCACGGCACGTGATTGTGAAAGAAGGCTTCTGAAACAACAAGCCATTCACTTTCAAATGTTTTATTTTGGATATAAGGAGATGTGTAATCTTCGGGCAGTTGACGGTTAAAAGCTCTACTGGGTCATAAAGAATCACAATTAGTTTTTTAATGCGAGGAGTGGAAATGATGATCTTCTGCAGCACAATAGAATAGTGCAGCTGAAGGTAATCATTGCTGGCTTCTAGAGATTTTTCACCTATACTATTTCGTTTGGCCGCAAAAGATCATCATTTCCGCTACTCACATTGAAAACCTAATTGTCTGTCTTTACGATTCCATAGAGATTTTAATCATCAGACGATTACACATCTCCTGATATCTGAAATAAAGGATTTGAGAGTGAATGATCTGTTGTTTCAGGAGGATTCTTTCTCTCTTAGGCGCCTTGAATTACAATGAGGAAGCAATGTGATTAGATTGTTGTTAGATTGGAGCACTGATGAAGCATACAAATTATCTGCAAAATATTTTTGAAATAATGGAGATATTCAATTTCCTGAATTATTTGGATTTCCCTCCTATTGGAAGGCAAAACTAGATGAATATTTCTAGTACCAACCCTCTCCAATGGCTTCCTTATCTTGAGCATCTTGAGATACGTGACACGCTTTAAATAATTTTTTAATGATATTATACGCTTGGTAATGACACACATAATTTGGTAATAAATCATTTTTTAATGATATTATATGTTTTTTTTTGGGTGATTGGTCAAAATGAATTTTTGGTGTGCATCTGTGCAGTGATTCGTTTTGGGTTTGCTATTCCATGCAGAAGTTAACAGGAGATCCAATTCCACCATGTTTGAACTCTCCTATGCTAAGGTTGGAATTTGAAAAGGACACACATCAAATTTGACTGTTTTGACAAGTATATGATCAATTTTGAGGTTTTTGACACAGATTTATGATGGTTATGGTAATTTTTTTTACTGTATTTGACTGGAATATTGACCAATGACAGACAATTTACTCCTCAAATTCCATCCGGCTGCTCAATATTTTGGGATGATAAATGCA
Organism: Picea engelmannii; assembly: GCA_009831015.1. Taxonomy (NCBI): domain Eukaryota; kingdom Viridiplantae; phylum Streptophyta; class Pinopsida; order Pinales; family Pinaceae; genus Picea; species Picea engelmannii. The sequence continues at coordinate 661,882 of ML784775.1, read as the reverse complement.
AATATACACCATTTTGATTTTGATGAGAAGGAAACGAGTGTGTCGGGCTTGTTGCTTCAGAATTCCTCTGCTTTGAAACCATGAAAGTGCATATATTATCATGGGAAGGTGGGAATGAAGAAAAACATATACAATTTTTACTAAAGAATGTTGGATTTCAATTTCAGAAGATCTTGGTTTTTGTTTTTCATTTACAGTTGTAACCATTTTCACTTTGTTATATAAGAGAGGAAAATTGATCCAATGCATGGGTTGGACATTGTTTCAAATTCCTTGTTATTGTGTTTTCATGAATGAATGAATTAATTCCGTTATGAGTAGATGGAACTGTGAATGTTAGGATAATTTTCAATTTTTTCTCTGCTGTCGAGTGGTGTAAGGTGACACAAAACACAAGGAGTGCATTGTAAGG
>ML784775.1:632433-650878 GCA_009831015.1 Picea engelmannii | reverse complement strand
GGAACATGCTAACAGAATGGGAATTGAACGTAGCACATAACAATTGCTACTTTTATGAAATGGATCACATAATGATGTTTGTCTTATTTGACACTTTGAGATCTTAATAAAGGTGTTTATGTTTGATAAATCCTATTTTAAATCTGTACGTACATGTATGAGAATAAATGCATAATGACAGGAATAGTCTCTGACAAGGGACATTATTGTTGGACCTTATGAAATCTCTCCTTGTTTACAGGCTAATTTAAACAAGTTACTAATGTTGTGGTACATGAAAGGGACTATGTTGTCTTATTGACATGGAACCGTCACGACTCGCATTACTGTTTATTGTCTTATTGTCTTATTATCTTATTGTTTAATTATAGTATTATGATGACCAAACTGAAAACCAAGATGAATATGAATTTTGGCGCACCTAATGTCTAATCTGTTAAACTCTAACATTAAGTTATCATATGTGCCAAGTGGGAGAATGTAAGATTAATTTCGTAAATGACCCATATGAAGAAACAGTTACGAAAACTGCCGCCTTGGTAACGGAATGGTCGAATCTCCTACTCTGATGGACAGGTGGAGAATAACCATTTTGGGGAAACCGGTCCTCTCTCTGCCTATAAAAGAACCTTCAAGAATACCCATCACATTGATCTGAAGGTGTATGGCAGTAGGGTAAGAGAGAGAAACTTGTTTTCTGTTCTGTTCTGTTGAAGAGGGTTCTGAGCAAGCTCAATTTCCAGTTCTGTGTAAGAGGGCTCATAGCAAGAAGAAAAGAAGGTTCAAATATCAAATGGATTTAGGTATGAATGCAATTAAAATTCTCTGCAATATATACTAGGTTCAAAACTTGAAAGTTTCTAGATCCTGCAAATATGCTAACATGGTAATGACACTTGATTTGGTAATAAATCATTTTTTAATGATATTATATGTTTTTTTTGGGTGATTGGTCAAAAGGAATTTTTGGTGTGCATCTGTGCAGTGATTCGTTTTGGGTTTTCTATTCCATGCAGAAGTTAACAGGAGATCCAATTCCACCATGTTTGAACTCTCCTATGCTAAGGTTGGAATTTGAAAAGGACGCGTGTCAAATTTGATGGTTTTGACAAGTATATCATCAGTTTTGAGGTATTTGACACAGATTTATGACGGTTATGGCAATTTTTTTTACTTTGATTGGAATATTGACCAGTGACAGACAATTTACTCCTCAAATTCCATTCGGTTGCTCAATATTTTGGGATGATAAATGCAAATATACACCATTTTGATTTTGATGAGAAGGAAACGAAGAATTCCCCTTCTTTGAAACCATGAAAGTGTATATATTATCATGGGAAGGTGGGAATGAAGAAAAACATATACAGTTTTTACTCGGAAGGTGGGAATGAAAAAAAACATATACAGTTTTTACTAAAGAATGTTGGATTTCAATTTCAGAAGATCTTGGTTTCAAGCAAGAGTACTGGTCTCAAGCAAGTAAGTAGAAGTAGTTGATTATTAGTACTAACTATTTCAACCATATAATAAAAGGGGTTTATATAAATTTATTGATATCATTATGTTTTGTAGAATGGAGAAAACAATTGCAGATTAACCGTTTTTAATAATGTAGTTTTTCAATAAAAGTAATTTTCAATTTCTTCTTTATTAGCTTTCTTCCCTATCTATATATATCTTAAAAGTACATCTTTTAATATCTTTATGAAAACTGAAATATCTTTATGATTTTTTTATTTTTTTTTAAATCCAAAAATAATTAATATATCATGTTAAACAAATCACTATAAATCTACTCTAACATGACTCTACTCTTACACAAGTAAAGTAACCAAGTATTTTCTGACATCACTTGACATCGTTGACTTTGATGGCTGACTTTCTTGAAAACTAAAAATACATATATTTATCCAAACATCTATTTTCTAAAATGAAAAGCAAATTGGATTCAAGAATATATTTATCCAAACATCTCTTTTCTAAAATGAAGTGCAAATTGGATTCAAGAATGGATTGAAGAAATCTCTTTTTTAAAACTGAAATGTAAATTGAATTCAATAATGAGATGAAGAAATGTGATTATCTATTGACCTTCCAATCATTTTGCTCAATTACTCAATTTCCATCTTTCAAGTTCATGCCAACCTAAATTGCATTTTACTGGATTCCCACATTATTTCAAGTTCATGCCAACCTAAATTACCTAAAAGGTCTTAGGCAACAGGACCCACATTTTCGGTTCATGCCAACCTAAATTGCTTAAGATGTTTTGAGCCACAAAAGTTGTTTGACACTTGCTAGTGCAAATGTGCCCAAATACACAAAGACAGACTAAATTGCTTAAGATGTTTTGAGCCACAAAAGTTGTTTGACACTTGCTAGTGCAAATGTGCCCAAATACACAAAGACAGACTTGCAGATAGTAAGAAGTGCAAATTGGATTCAAGAATGGATTGAAGAAATCTCTTTTTTGAAACTAAAATGCAAATTGAATTCAATAATGGGATGAAGAAATGTGATTATCTATTGACTTTCCAACCATTTTACTCAATTACTCAATTCCCATCTTTCAAGTTCATGCCAACCTAAATTACCTAAAAGGTCTTGGGCAACAGGACCCACATTTTCAATTCATGCCAACCTAAATTGCTTAAGATGTTTTGAGCCACAAAAGTTGTTTGACACTTGTTAGTGTAAATGTGCCCAAATACACAAAGACAGACTTGCAGATAGTAAGAAGTGCAAATTGGATTCAAGAATGGATTGAAGAAGTCTCTTTTTTAAAACTGAAATGCAATTTGAATTCAATAATGGGATGAAGAAATGTGATTATCTATTCACCTTCCAACCATTTTACTCAATTACTCAATTCCCATCTTTCAAGTTCATGCCAACCTAAATTGCATTTTACTCGATTCCCACATTATTTCAGGTTCATGCCAACCTAAATTACCTAAAAAAATCTTGGGCAACAGGACCCACATTTTCGGTTCATGCCAACCTAAATAAATTGTTTAAGATGTTTTGAGCCACAAAAGTTGTTTGACACTTGTTAGTGTAAATGTGCCCAAATACACAAAGACAGACTTGCAGATAGTAAGAATCACCTGAAGGTTGCAGATAGTAAGAATCACTACTATGCGCACGGCGAAGGAGAATTAAGACGACGCAAGATGCTACCTCCAGACGAAAAACAGGGCATATACTGATCTGCAGAACGCCGGGGACAGAGTGCAAAGCAGAGAAACTGCAGAACGGTTGCTTAATAAGGTATTTCCATGTAAATCCGAAACGTTCGATTTATAGCTTACATGGTTAGAAACTGGAAGAAAGCAAAACGTTGGAATGGGAAAGGTCAGAAACAACCGTAATTGAAAGGAAATTACTAACCGTGAAACTCGCTAATTAAATAATTTATTTGATTAAAATTTCATTTGTATTAATGGTTGTATTCTATATAATTAGTTACATTTTTAATAGGTAATTAGTTACATTCTTAAGGACTGTATAGCTAATCGCATTTTTAATAAGCATTTAGTAATTGATAAGTTTCTCATCACCTTTATATCTATATGAATGTATAAGCTTTATATCTATGATGTGAATGTATATTTTTAATTTATCGAATATAAAATGAACAAATTTGTAAAAATGAAAATTTAAAAAATAAAGATTATTTTTAAATTATTTGGGTTAAAAATTTAAATTATTTTTATTATTATTAATTGATTAGATTAATGTGTTTTTTTCTGTTATTATAATATGTTTTGATTTATGTGGAGTTACATTATTGAAAGAATTTTAAATTATAAATATTTGAATTGAAATTTATTATTTGACTAAAATTTTAAATTATTTGGGTTAATCCATATAAATTAGAATTTTGATTGATATATTAATGGCTTGGTTTAACACTTTTTATTGGAAGAGGAGCTTATTGACTACTATGACGATCCAACTTGATCGTTGGAGATCTTTGAGTACAGATTCCCTTCACATATCCAAGAGCATTTTTGTTCTGAGGTGGAATTGGTGGATTACAATGATCTAGTGAAATGTGGGGGATTCATTGGGCGCTTGTTTAATTTGGAGTGCTTAAATGGTGGATATAAGGGTTATTCTAGTGGGAAGGATCAGTTTGAGTAGAAATGAGAGGAGATCTTTGGGTTGGTAAGGTGTTTGAATTTGTTGGGATATTCTTAATTGGAAATTTTGTTTGGAAGATCTCAAATGAGTCATTTAGCTGGTGTTTTTGCTCTGTCTAGTGCTCAATGATTGGATATGGACCCTAATTTCTGATCCTATGAAGTGGATGGATTGGATTTACCTTTCTCTCATAGAAAGATGCATCAACTATCCTTCAAGGCTCTTGGTTCTTAGGTATATCCTTACTCTCATTAAACCCATTTCACCCTTACTTTGATCCTAGGTTTCAGGGTCTTTCTAGTATAATTTTGGTGTTGGTAAAACTACCATAATTGGTGATGGAATAAGGGACTGAAAGGTTGATTGGGGAAATTAGGAACCAAATTAAGCATGTGATCCTAATAGAAATTTATTTTAATCTAGTGTATATTACATTGTGGTAAGGGTCCTTATTGAACTCAACATTGTGAGGGTTTGTTTGACCACTTGGAGTTTTTTATAGGTAGGTTTACGTGTACAAAATAGGTTTATTATTGTAACATTCCTTTCAAATGTGTGAGATGTCATCATTACAACTATATTACTTAAGATTGTTCTTACCATTTGTGAGGAAGTCTTGGAGAAGGAAGGATGTCAAGGCACAGGTAGAGTCTCTGGCTAAGCCTAAAGGCTTTGAGTCAAATCAAGTAGTGAGAGTAGGGCCAATTATAGGTAGAAAATTCTAACAACTAGAGTCTATTGACATTGTGGAGGCCACATAGGGTTTAAAAGAGATGATTTGTGGAAACAAACATAACCATCCAAAGTCAATGCAACTATCCCAATGGGAATATTTCATGAGTAACTAGAGAAGGAAGTCATTGGAAAAGGTAATACTATCATTGTCTCATCTGATAAAATTTATAATAGTCACTTAGAGAAAAATATGAATGGTAAGGATTCAGATTCACCCCTAGGGAATTGACTAGTAATCACCTGGTTAGGAAGGGTTTGAATAAATGGAAGAACTCCCAAATCCTTCCCAAAAAATATAATACTTGGGGTGAAGGTATGAAAGTAAATTTTGTGTACTCACACAAATGTATAAGCTCATTTGAGAACTTTGGGAGTTCTAATCATGGTATTGGTTTTGGTTTTAATGAAAATGAAACTAATAGGGGAGGTTGGTTCCTTCTTAGACCCAAGAAAGGTTACCCCCTTTGGGGAGATCTTGGGTTGGGGGTTTTGGGCCTTGATCGCATCAGGGACTTTGTTCCTGGATCATTTGGTAGAAAATCATATTTGTAGCAGACTCAATAAAAGGCTAGAATAGTGATCCAACAAGGTAGATAGATGACAATTGTAGGGGTCCTTAGAGTGAGATAGTCTCATAAACTTGGTAAATGATAAATATTATTTCACTAAATATGCATGGATTAGGCCATGGTACCAATACTTATTCCTTATCTAGATTATGATATGTGATATGGTACCAATAAAAGGCTTTTTGATATGTTTTTTCCTCTATATAAGTGGTAAAGAAGGAAATAATCATCATTCCAAAATCAATTTCGTTGTCGAGTGACCTCAGCTTTATCGCTGGAAGATTTTAATTTTGAGGGACCTATATAGGATAGATTGAGTAATATATTTATTCAAGCACAATATTGAATTGGTAGGCCTAGTGGATGTAGAACCTATCTCTCTCAAGCCTACCTAGGGAAATAATAAACAAGGGAAGGTATGGTTTGCCAAAATGTTGGATTTGTTTTTGGTATATGAAGATCTATTATCCATGTTTGACCATAGAATATCATCGATTGATGTTGCATGCTCATTCGATCATAATCCTATTTTTTGCATTTTTATTTTAAAGATGAAAATCCTTAAATCCCTTTCAATTTTAATCCAAGTTGGCTTGGGGAGGAAGGATTCAAAGAGACTATGAAAAGAGAATGGATAAACATCTATCCTGATTCAGGACACAACTATTTTTCAAAGTGGTGTCATGAGTATTAGAAATATAGAAAAAGAGGGATAGGCTCTTAAAGGAGACTGAATTTGAAATCAGAGAGATGTATGAGATGAATATTGATGGTTCTTTTAATGAAGAATAGGGTAAAATACGTAATGAATTAGAGTGTAAAAAGATAAAATTATTGGAGAGTAAGGAATCATAATGAAGGATGAATAACCCATTTGTTTAGATGAAAAAGAGTGATGAAAACACCAAACTCTTTCATCATTTTTTTAATCATAGGAAGAGTGTAAACACCATTTTGTAGTTAGAGGATATTGAAGGGTCCAAAGTAAGTGGATTCAAAGACCTTGTTGCTATGGGAGTAAATGATTTTGAATTAGTTTATTTATATCCAGTGACAGTTAATCTAGTTGAGATTGTCAAATTATCTTCCTATTTTCCATGTTTTGTAACTGAGGAAGTAAATTAAAGGTTGTATGAAGAGGTTGTTGAGGAAGAATTTCAAAATACACTCCATTCTTTTCAAAAGGAAAAAATATCTAGGCTAGATGAGCGTGACTTTTTCTAGAATTTAATGATCTTGTTGAGATGGACCTTCTAAGGGTTATTAAAGAAATCAGGGTTTCTAGAAAGGTATTAAGGCCTATAAATCTACATTCTTAGATTCAATTCCAAATGTGATAATCCAAGTACTTTTGATGACTACATTCACATATCTCTTTGCAATTGTGTTTACAAAATTATATCCAAGGTCCTAACAATGTTTTAGAGTGTAGAAAAATCCATGAAGCCAATGGGGATGCATAATAAAGAATTATTACAATTTGAGCAAATAAGATTCCTACTAAGGTTGTCAAATTGAATCTTTCAAAATTTTATGATAGGACAAATTGACTATACTTAAGGATGATATTAACTTGTTGTGGGCTTTAGTTACCCTAAGATAAAGTGGATCATGGGGTGTGTTACCTCACCTCAGCTATAAATATGACAACATTTAGTTTGCGTTTGTTTTGGAGGCTAGTAATTAAAAATATGATAGCATTTAGTTTGTGTTAGTTTTGGATGTAATTAATGGAAAATTTCAATTTTGTAATAAATAGATGAATTTTGTAGTAAATAAATATTCTTTCAAATTATATCAATGATAAATATTAGATAGAAATTTTATATATGAGTAAAATATTTTGTTATAGCTTAAGTTTCATGCATGGTGGGAATAATTCCTTTAAGGGCTCTTTCCAATTCTTAATGTTCTTGAATTCCAAATATATGAGAACTTTTGATTTTTTGTATAGTCTAGATACAAACAATCACAATCAATAATCACTCCTAAGCAGTGAGACATTAATTAAACATATCCTTTAAGAAGAGTATGTATACCTACATAAATTAAATAAGAGTTTTCTATCTAACAAAAAATGGCATTATGTTTTCTCTACTAATCCCACCACCCCCACCCTCACCCTTACCCTCATATATACCCTCATATATATGAGGGTGGGGGTGCAGGGATTAGTAGAGAAAACATATTATGGTTTCTCTATTAATCTCTCCCACCCTCATATATATAATGAAGGTAAGGGTGGGGAGATTATTAGAGAAAACATATTATGTTTTCTGTATTAATCGCCCACCCTCACCCCCAGCCTTATATATATATATATATATATATATATATATATATATATATATATAAACCATGACATTAGTGACATTAAAATTAGATTCTTCTTCTTCTTATTTGGTTAAATTGATGTGTCTATCTCCTATTATTATTATAATAAATTCTATTAATTTTCATTTATCTTGAGTTAAAAATTCATTTTCTATTTAAATTTTTATATTTAATTAAGTCATGATCTTAAATTATTATTATCATTCTTAAGTTGAGGTTTTTCTTTCTCATTATTATATTAATAAATTTTAATATTTTTTTTAATCTATATGCAACTATTAATTCGTCTTCTATAGAAAAAGTTTTGAATTTTAATTATTTATATAAATCTATAATAAATTTTTATATTTAATTAAGTTTTGATCTTAAATTATTATTATCATTATTAATTTGAGGTTTTTCTTTCTCATTATTATATTAATAAATTTTAATATTTTTTTTTAATTTATATGCAACTATTAATTCATCTTGTATAGAAAAAGTTTTGAATTTTAATTATTTATATAAATCTATAATATTTAGAATTATTTATTTATTAATTCATCTTGTATAGAAAAAGTTTTGAATTTTAATTATTTATATAAATCTATAATATTTAGAATTAGTTATTTAACTAAAAAAATTCTTGGAGAATCAAGAATAACACATGAAACATATTAATGCTATATATAATATAAAGAAGAGAGGAGCTCAAAATTAAGAACCTTTGAACCTTTGAAGAAATTGTTGAAGAAGGTGTTAACTACTTTAAACATTTTTTTAAATCCCATCTAAAGAATGGTTTTAAATGTATCCGCTTCTTTCCTATCCTAGGCTGATTAATGACCAACAAAATGAAATATTAGTAGAAGCTTCCTCAAAGTAACTAAAATCAGTGATGCATTCTTTAAGAAAGAAAAGGTACTATTCAAGAGTCAAGAGATTCATGGATGTGTTGGAAGAATTAAACTCCACTTCTATTGCTTTGATCGAAAAGAATATTGAGCTAGAAATATTGGATTCCTACACGCCTATGTTGCTATGTTACTTTGTATATAAAATAATAACAAAGCATTGGATAATAGATTTAAAGATATTTTCCTTAAATTTATTTTTGAAGAACAATGTGGTTTTCTTCACAATACATAGATGCATGAGGCAGTGATCCGAAATGCATCCAAAACAAAGATTAAATGGATTAAATCAATGAAGGAAACTTGGAAAATAGGAAGGTTTCTCATGTAAGAAAAGGTTTAGGCTACAAAGTTGATAACAAGGACAATGGATGTGGTTGATAGTGTGAAAGGGATCGCACTTGTTCAATATGATATCATTCAACTCTAAAGAGTAGCATTACTAATGAAAGCACAAAGGAATTTAAAAAATAAAGAGATGAAGAAAAAAAACAAACAAAATGAGTCATAAAGTATAACACTACCAATAAAAAGACAAAAGAGAGGAAGGGTTTTAAATTCAAGTAGTTGAAGAGTTGGGGATGTGGATCCTTCTAGTTGTTATTTTAAAGTCAATTCCATCTATAAACTTTTTCATAGTGTTGGAGAAGGTGTAACTTTGGCAGAAAAGAGAGAGATTGTCGAGAAAAATTATGAGTTTGTAATATGTAGTTCTCTAGAGAGCCGAAACATCATTGTAATTCTTTGTTTATTGAGAAACAAAGATTAATCAATTCATTCCATGTTGGATTTGTTTGATTGTATGGTTGTTAATTGTTCTTGATATGTTGATTCCAATGTTGTCAGTTTCTTCTTTCGTTGAAGAGGATTTCCCATAATAATATCCACCTTAATACTGTTGTTTTTTTCTTGCAGTCTGAAGTTGTCAGTGAGCGGTTGAAGGGAGGTATCCAAATATATGATGGAATCATCATGCCTTTGCAGGGTAATCCTCATTTCATGGAGCTCTTTCTAATCCATATGCTTAGAGAGATGAACCAAAATTTTAGGGTGGACACCCCCAAGAATTAGAAGAAAAATATTAAATCTCTTGGGTAGACCCGAGGGAACAAATCCCAAGATGAACCCATGAAATATTGCACTTGAAATCACTAGATCAATCCAAAATTCTAACTTTTGAACTAAATTACCCAATTCAAAAATGAATTGCAGAGATGAAAATGATATTTCCTCTTCCTCAATTGAAAATTTTAGCCTTGATTTCTTGAAATATTCATATGTCATAGTGGCAAGGGGCCCAAATACAATATTCCAGGGCTCGAGCTACACAATAGTTGTAAGCCATGAAAACAAATTGAACTAAATATGACCCTACCAAGCTAAGAGACATTCCCATAATCCCACATCGATGGTAGTTTATGGAAATAGATCAGTCATTACAATTCATGGAGCGATAAACATCGAGCTAAGGAATGGGTTGTTAATTCCTTGTGATAAATGAATAATGCCCCAAAATTTTCCCTTCTGGATAGACTTATTTGAAAGTCAGCCACAATGTTGTTTTCCAATAGAATATGGAACTAGTTGAACTTATCAAAGGTACATTAAGAATGTCTTATTCTTTCCAGAATGGAGGCTAGGAGAATGTCATATGAGAGAGAGTGCAAGAACACGTGATTGATGATTATAATCGAGTCTCCATTCCCAATGATATTTTAAATACATAGAATGCTGGAAAAATTTAGTCCTTTCAATAATTCACAAGCTTCTTCCATGTTGTTGGACATGACTCCGAGGCTCCATGCATAGGTATAAAAAAGATTCACTATAACATTTGGAACAATTTATGATAACTTTATGATGAATATAGGATGAAATTCCAACAAATAGAATTTATAATTTTCTTTGAATCATTTTCATCTCATGCACAACTAACGTATCCATTTCTCTTACGTCCAAAATGAAAAATTTCCATGTGGCATCTATGGAGATATTTAATCCACCAAACATTCATCGCAACATAGTGCCACAATGACGATGATTATACGTGGTTGTTGTGAATTTGACACAAATGGATTCCATGTGGAATTTTATGGGAAAGTTTCATGTTCCAAGTGTCTATCATTGATGCGACAATAATGGACTTGTGACGTTATGTCAATCCAAATGCACTGGAGGGGAGATGATGGGGATGCCATAGTTTGTTTGAGTAGAGATGACACAATGAGAAAAGCATATCGATGTTGCAATACCATGGCGAGAAAATTTTGTCGGATTTATGATGGGAGGAAGGAAATAGTATGTCACAACATTGATGCACTAGGGGCGTTCTCCATTAGAGCATCAACAAGAGGGGAGTTTTTCATTCGATTTGTGATGATCAACATGGGAATTAGAGTTCTTATGGGAGGAGAATAAATTAATTTTTTTTTTTTTTTTTTTTATCTTGTAGACTAAAACCCTTGCTTATGATGCATTGGACATAGGGAGAACGTAGATGTGTTACACTAAGAAGTCGAAGAAGTTGATCCAGATGTAGATGATAATTTTTTTCATATATGATGATATAGACAATTAGGATTAACATTTATGCTATTGCATAAATTCCTAGTTCAATCTTTTTAGAGGTTCGACATCTAAAAATACACACTCACACTTAAGAAATACATGTTTTTTATTTTAAATTGTAATTTCTTCCCTTGTGCAAAATGCATGCAAGGCATCACAGAAATCCATGCCCATGTCTGAAAACACCTGAAATTTGTGTGATTCAAGTTTCTAAGGGTGTCTTGGATAATTTTAGACCTGTCTACATATTTATATTTTCATTTGCAAACATAAAAGTGGTTGTTGTATAAAAGAGACAAAATTTGTTTGTAAATTGAGAGACCAAAAAAATAGAAAGTAACCTAATGGATGTAAATGTGTTGAACCTACACATAATAGATCTATCTAGAAAATACTACACACATTTGCAAAGATAAATTGAGAAAGAAGAAGCAAGAGAGAAAGAATGGAAGAATTCTCATTAACTGTATTCTACACTCAAAGAGTGAATAATTTACAATAGATATAGGATACATGAGCAAATAATGAACCATAGTGGTGGTCTAGAGTGGTCTGGACACACACCAATAGTTATGGGAGTAAACTACCGCCTAGTCTAGTCTCTCAGGTAGTTGAGTTAACTAGTCAACTAGTCTTCAGTTAATTGATTGAAAAAAGAGTAGTGAGGAGTTAACTTAGGAAATCAAGGGTAATGCGTCAGTCTAGTGATGATCCCAAGGCAAGTGCGTATTAGTTGGTGATGGTCCCAATTTTACATGGTGACAAAACCAATGCAACATCTAGACTCAACTCAACTAGTCAATCTGAAGTGTCAACTGAAAGAGAATATTCTCCACGTGGAATATTCTCCCCTAAAATATAGGAGACTAGATAATGACTAATTATGACTAATAAACAAGGAAAAACCTTAGGAAAAATAAATCCTAGGTGTGTGTGAACTTACTTCAACATCCCCCCTAAACATCACTATGGTGAAAATAAAGAATGGGTCATGACAACGAGACCATTTTAGGTACCCAAATACAAAGGATACACTAAAATAAATGAGGAAAGAGGGAAAAACTCATGGGAAAACCCCCCTCTCAAATTACAATGCATAAAAAATTAAAATGAGATGGAAAAAGAAGTAGTTGCTAAGCAACCTTGTGCTTCACTCCAAGAAGACCTCGCAACTGTGCAAGTTTGTGCTCGTTGAAGATTTTGTTGAAGATGTAGATGTCTACATGGATCTGATGAAGTAGATGCATCACTGATATTCCCACACATATCCACTTTCTCTTCTTGTAATGAAGAATATCCAAATAAATTTTGGATGAAACTTTGAAAACCATGCAGCCGTTTCACGAAAAATGCTAAAAGTTTGTTGATTTTAAAATGATCATAAATTCACTTTGCGGACTCCATTTCAGATGTTTTTTTTTTTGAAATTAGATATTTTCCTGAGGGGAATTCAAATATCTAATTTGTTTCTAAATTTTTTTTCTCATAAAATATCATAATTGAATCTGATGTGTGGGACTCCCTTTTTTGTCTCCTAAGATGCATGCATGGTGCATGCAAAAGTGTTTGCATATGAATCCTGAGATGCATGCCATATATATTTCACATGAAATTAATAAAACAAATATGAAATGGAGTAGACATCATATTCAATTAATGGAGTAAAAATTTGTGCAAATACTTTTGTAGAAAACTCTTCATAATAAGAGGCTTGATCTTATGGTGGCTTCTCTTCTGGCTCTATCTGTTCAACCTCCTACATGCAATCTTAAAAATATTATTTATCCCCAAATAGAACCTCTAATATGGTCCATAATTCATTTGTATTTTATTCTTTTTATTCATCATATACTTGATGGAGAATTTCAGGAGAAATAAACGAGAGGATCCATCCTATGGGCATATCTTGTCTATTGAGAAAATCATTTTTCTCATCGACAGAATCAGGATCTACTTCCATTGCCATATTTATTTGGTACAAGCTTCTGCATCTAATATGAAGCTGAATTTTTGGCCTCCATTCCAAATAGTTATGAGGCGTGAAAATTATTGTCGGTGAGTAAAACATAGATTCCATCTTTTTTGTGCTCTTTAATCTTCAATACCTGCAAAAATAATTTGGTGTAGATTTTTATTAGTAGTCCTTCGGCTCTGATACCATGTAAATGTGTTGAATCTACACAGAATATATATAGCTAGAAAATACTACACACATTTGCAGAGAGAAATTGAGAAAGAAGAAGCAAGAGAGAAAGAATGGAAGAATTCTCATTAACTATATTCCACACTCAAAGAGTAAATAATTTACAACAGATATATGATACATGAGTAAATAATGAGCCATAGTAGTGGTCTAGAGTGATTTGGATACACACCAACAGTTACGGGAGTAAATTGCCACCTAGTCTAGTCTCTGAGGAAGTTACAGGAGTGAACTGCCACCTAGTTGAGTTAACTAGTCAACTAGTCTTGAGTTAACTGACTGAACAAAGAGTAGTGAGGAGTTAACTCATTAAATCAAGAGTAATGCACCATTATGGTGATGATCCCAATGTTTCATGGTGACAAAACCAATGCAACATCTAAACTTAACTCAACTAGTCAAACTGAAGTGTCAACTGAAAGAGAATATTCTTCAGGTGTAATATTCTCCCCTAAAATATAGGAGAGTGGATAATGACTAATTATGACTAATAAACAAGGAAAAACCTTAGGAGAAGTAAATCCTAGGCGCGTGTGAAGTAACACCAACAATGGAAATGCACGACCATGATTATATATATCTCCAAATTTAGAATATATCTATATGTGTGTGTGTGTGTGGTAAAACTATCTTACTGTAAAATGCATGCATAAGACTCATATGACCTCCAAATTGAGTGTTTCAAATTGTGAAGTTTGTATTTTATCATTTTTCATTTTTTAGTACATTTAATTGTGCAATTTGAAACTAAAATCCCTCTGTTGTGCATAGAGGATAAAAGATGCCTTGTAAATGCAAAAATGCATAAAGGAAAAAATGCATGAAAATGCAACATGATGAAAAATGCACACCCTAGGAAGAAAAATCCATGCATGGTGTTGGTAATTTACAAGTTACAAGTTACTGTGGATATGTTATAAACCGTAAAGACTCCATGCTAGGGTGATATATCAAGGTTTTTCTCTTTCCCTAATTACAACAGTATTGAATTTTGACACACTTTTAAAGTTTGGATTTTAACAATGTTCTCGATATATGATGATATCGACGATTATGATTAGGGTTATTATGGTTTCATAAAACAATAATATTTAGGTTTCTATTGTTGCATAAAACCTCAATTCATGTTTGTGAGAGCCTCTACATATAAAAATGCACACTCACACTTAAGAAACACATGTTTTTATTTTAAACTATAATTTTTTCCCTTGTGCACACTAATACATAAGGTGTTTATGTCTAATGGAGAGTTTCAAATGCACGGATAAAATCGACTGTAACAGTATAAATTACTATGTAATTATCAATTTTTTTTTTTTTTTTTTTTTATCTTGGTGCCCCGTTGTTCGTAATAATTCCAATTGGATCATATAATTGTTGTAATTATGACTCCTCTTCAATGTTTTGCAATAAACACATCATCCTAACTGCCAAGGACACCCCCATTGTCAAATGGAGATTGCAGAGGCGTTTTTATAAAACCACGAGATATAAAAACTGACTTTAGGACTTGTAAATAAATGTAAAGTTAGTTATTATCATGTTACATAACCAACCTTTGGTTGAAGGTTTTCTCCACAGGACAAGAGAAAATAAATATATAAGGTTCTTAGTAGAATGATAGGAAAGGAGAGGCTTGTCAGAGAGACATTAGGAGGAATCTTCAGAGAGAAAAAAGTTGCGGTATCTGTATTTCACTTTTCCCAGTTTTGTAATGGAGACTTTAACTATGATGTTATCATATAAAGATTCTACTATTATGAAAAATTAATGGAATATCAATATCATTTTGACTCATTCTTTTCTTATATGTGATGCTTGTTTTGACCTTTAGTGTTTATCTACAATATTTAAGATATCTTTAATGCATCTTTATAATAATTTTTGAATGTACCTATAGGAAATTTGGAAGGTATGTATAAAAGGGGGGAATTGAAGGGGGGTTAGTTATAAACTATGGAATTGGAACTAGGGATCCAATAAGCGGAAATAATTCAATTTATTTCACTCAAAACATATCTATGAATTATGTTATGTTTGGTTAATAGTTGACAATGAAACAAGTCCTTAGAGTGGACAATGCCCCTATTAAGGTTTCCTTGGGATCTATATAGCCTTTAGTGATTAGGGCTCAACCATACCATTCAAAAAATTATCCTTGAAAAGTGTTATTGATGTGAATAAACCTAGCATCCTCCTCCTCTAAGATACAATGTCAAATGGGGATAAAATAGTTAAAGATCTAAGAAGATTCCATGGGGGTTGGGAGTTTAAATTCATTGATGCTACATAAAGGTATGTGGTAATAGTTATAAAAATTTTACATTTGTCTATACCTTTTTTTTTGCAATTGGAAACTTAAAACCCTTTGTTGTGAAAAAATACCAATAATTGTCCTATAGGACAAAGAGGAAAAATATTGCATCAATGTAAATCTTTCCTTGGTGCAAAACAGATGCCAAGCTACACTAAAATGTATGCCCAGGTATCAAAACTCATTAAATATGAGTGATTCAAAAATAAACTGTTGTGCAAAAATAGCTAGGAGATCCCTAATAAAACCCTATAAATGCACAACTTGTCTCTAAAAAGGAAGCCATTTTTTTAATTATACTTTAGATTTGAGTAGTGAAAGTTTTTGGAGGTGTGTTTTATCATATTAAACATGTTCATGTTGTTAATTTTGTAATTTCAATTTTAAAATTGTTTTTGTGCAAAAGAGACAATTTTTTCCTTGTAAATTGGAAGTTCAAAATTGTACTAAGTGACCAAATTAAAATGAATGCCCAAGCTTCCCTGTAGCACATAATATTTTTTTATAAGTTTTAATATATATATTTTGTATTTACCTATGTCATTTCAAGTGAAATTTAAGAACATGAGAGGTTGATTTCATGCACCTAGATTTGGGATTTCATGTAAATCTGAAGTCAAAACCGCCTTAGAGTAAAATAAACGCCCTAGTCTCAATTTTGACCCAGTGGTTTAACTTGAATAAGGTGTAATTTTTTATTTTACACCTCAATATATACTTACATTTGCAATTTCATACAAAAAACTACATGATGTGCATAAAGGAGAAAAATCGCCTTTAAAACCAAAGGGCCAATTTTTTTAAGTTGGATATAGGAAAGTGCACACCGGAAGTTATATAAGAATCCATAATTTAATATTCAATATATAAATTGATTATTAAAATAAATTTAACATATTTGTAAAAGTAGGAGTTCATTTACACTCCAATAAGGACGATTTATATTCACAATAATTCATGTTTGGTGTCTTATGAGAGAAATGAAGGTCAATGAGTTATAACTAATCAATTATACATAGAAATTCAAAAACAAATGAACAACACAATTTTAACCTGTATAAAAATACTTTAAACAAAATAAATCATAGAAAATATAAAGTTTGTGCACCTCCAAATTGATTGGTTCAAGTTGTTCAAGAGTCTATAATTTATCTTTTTACATTTGAATATACCTTTTCTTGTGCATTTAGAGAAATAAAACCCTTTGTTGTGCAAGGATACCAATAACTGTTTTATATAATGAAGAAGTCAATATCACGACAAATATTACAAGCTATAGGGCTGTATAAAAGTAATGCATTTGTCTATACCTTTTTTTGCACAATTTGAAACTTAAAACCATTTTTTTGTGAAAAAAGACCAAAAATTGTCATGTAGGACAGAGAGGGAAAATTTTATGTTGATGTAAATTTTTCCTTGGTGCAAAATTCATGCCAGGATACAATAAAACACACTCCCAAGTATCAAAACTCATGCAATTTGAGTGGTTCAAATTGTATAATATTTGTTGAGTAATTTTTCATAATCCTTTATTCTTATATTTACATTTTTAGTCATAAAAAGACTTTGTTGTAAAAAAATAGGCAAGAGATGCCTCGTAAAACCCTAGAAAAGCCCAACCTGTTTTCAAAACGTAAGGCAAGGTTTTAATATACCATATATTTAAGTTGTGAAAGTTGTTGGGGGTGTGTTTTATCATAGTAGACCTATTCATGTTTTTAATTTTTCAATTGCAAGTTTGAAAAAGGTTGTTGTGCAGAAGAGACAAAGTTTGTCTCGCCCAAGCTTCCCTATAGCTCCACAAATTATTTTATGAACTTTAATATGTATTTCTATATATGTTAAATTTACCCATTTCATCTAAATTGTAATTTAAGAACATGATATGTTTCTTTCATGCACCTAGAATTGGATTTCGTGTATATCAGAAGACAAAATTGCCTTAAAGTAAAATGGATTTTCTAGTCTCAATGTTGACCCAAATCGAATTGTTCAACTTGAATAAGGTGTAATTTTTTATTTTACACCTACATATAGCCTTATCTTGGATGTTTCAGACAAGCACATACCTGATGTGCATAAAGGTTAACAATTGGTTTGTAAAAAAAAAGGGCCAATTTGTTAAAGTTCGCTATAGGAAATTGCACGCTCAAAGTTGGATAAGCATCCATAAATTAATATTTAAGTTGAAAAATGTTGATTACAATATCTTTAATATGTTTGTACAATTAGGAGTTCATTTACACTCCAAAAAGAATGATTTCTATGCACAAATATTCATGATGTTTTGATGAATCAAAGGATGATGGGTTATGATAGAAATCAAATTCAAAGACTTCTAAACAACCAATGATAGATATAAAATGTCATAGAAAGTAACAACACATAATTAACCCATATAAGAAAATACTTTAAAGAGAATAAACCATAGAAAATATAGAGTTTTTAAACCTTTGAACACATGTTTTACATCTTCCTCTACACCAAATATATTGATGGAAAAATTCTAGATGAAGTTTATACCAAGGCCTTATGCTGGTCTACCAATCTATATTTACTTATTGAATTACTTCAATAAGTAAAAATAGAATGCTCAAGGGTTCTTATGGAATTCGATATCTATTTATTGATGGCTAAACTAGATCTCTCTCTCTCTCTCTCTCTCTCTCTCTCTCTCTCT
>ML784775.1:565440-632425 GCA_009831015.1 Picea engelmannii | reverse complement strand
TATATATATATATATATATATATATATATAGTTAAACAAAAAAAGATTAAGTTGTAACCCTAGCTTTAGATTCTTCACTCCTTATCCCATGTAAACTTTATAATTTTTTTAATGAATTTCTGAATTGAGATAAAAATTTATGTTGTAGGAACTTGGGCCAACATATAGATGGCGTAGCCATTAAGGACATATCCAATTGACTTAAAGAGATAATATATCAGAGGCGAGATGAAATTATGACTCACCTAACTCTCATATGCATGGGTTATCGCTCTAGTATTTTAACCAACCCGAAAACTCCAACTTCCTAACTTCACATGGCTTACTAACTTGATTACTATGTACTCCTTCCACAATACAATTGATGGGCTGAAGGAGATAAGTAACCCTTGGATGAAACAACTATTCCTTGTTGCCATACTTCCACTATAGTATTAGTTGCTTGGAAACTCTCTCTCTCTCTCTCTATAGTGGGAGTAAGGCCAAGTCTTCCCTCACTGTAAAATACTATGCTTCATTCTTGTTATTCGCACCAGTTGAGAACTCATCATAGAGGTTCTGAGACATGATCTACAACTTCATCAACCCTGTAAATCTCACGTAACCCACCTCTGCTTTGTATTTTGTTAAGGGAAAAAGAAAAAAAAAATCTTCTCCTTAATATTTAACCTTGTGAACAATGTGTATTCATGAACTATAGCTTGGGACGAGTTGGAAATGTTATCTCGATAGCTTATATCATTAAGTACACACATATATATATATTTCTTTTTAAATTAAACTAATTCTATACAGGTGTTTGCAAAAACTCTTATACTGTCGCCGTCACTTCTATAGTTTAAGATTGGTGATTCTATGATATATGGATTTTACAAGGTGGTTGAGAAATTTTTAATCGTCATCTAATTCAACCATGAACTGATTCTTCTTGTTAATTAAATTATGACCTTATCCTTGTAAGATCCATACCATCGCTTCTCAAACAAAAAAGTAGTTATAATTGTTAATATATATCTATGTGTCGAGATTTCCTCCCTTATGTAAACTCATGTTATAGGAAGTCCTCTCAAGTGGATAGAGACTCCTATAGAACTTGTAAGTCTAACTAGAACTTCTTCTTTTTTTACAAAAACCTTGTTTTCCATACTTAACCCTGCATATTTGAGCTTAATATCCTATAAAATCCTGCTCTTGCGCACACTGAGAAAACTTATTCTTTGAGGACACTTGCTCAAGGGTGATCCATATTATTATGATTATGAGGCGTTATGAATTGATGACATGTTATTTGGCTGCATTGACATGGACATGTTCTATTGACTCGATTTTACTGAGTGTGTAGGATTTTGGACCTCGAGGATGTAGAGGCATTGATGGAACCCCTTGGACTCTAGATCGAGTCAGGGAGAGCACTATTGGGGTTTGATTGTTGTATATATGATATTTTTGCAACTGATTATATGATATGATTATGGATATATTTCTGACATGATTCATTGATGATGCAGGCTGAAGATAGCTTGGTGATGAGACTCACATGTGGAGTAGAGGGTTCATGCATGAATACCGGAGATGTTCAGGGATAGGTTTGGACAACATCCCTACCACAACCTACTAGCACTCCCACCATGGATCAAAATATAGGTTAACGACTACCTAGTTCGAGAAGACCCACGATGCCATGAGGGCTGACTGCGATAGTCGTCCACGATGATTCTAAGGGGCATGCAATAAGGTAGGGCCTTATTACTTAGAGGCCCTTAGTCTCCCACAACATCACCTGATGGAGTATTGACACCAAGGGTTTTTGATTTCTACCAAGTCAGTCAAGAGACGAGTGGCACCCTTGGAGCATGTAGTGCATCCTGAAGGGCACGTCGCACAGGATAAATAGAAGGAGGCGAGTGGCACCCTTGGAACACCTAGTGCGTCTTGAGGGCATGTCACATTGTTAATTAATAAATGAATAAAACTATATGGAATTAGGTTGAATAACATGATAATAAAAGTTTAAAACAATTTCCCTAATAAAATGTCACCCAACCTCGAAAATTAAAATCTAGTTTTAGGTGAAACTTGCAGTAAAAGAAAAATATGTTGTAAAAAAAAAATAAAAAAAAAATAAAAATGATAATCATCATTAATAATGTGTCAAGAAGGGGGTGAGTAATTCTTTTAATTTATAAAAACCTTTTGGGGGATAAAATTTTAAAAAAGGGAAATAGTTGTGTTGTCACTTATACTAATTAAAAATTATTAATTAAAAAGGGAAAAGGGAAAAAGTTAAATTTCTACACCTGCCAAATCGAGTTTTAAATAAAAAAAGGGAAAGAGGGAAATCTAAAATAATTAGGAAACTAGGAAAAAGTGGGAAACATGAAAAGAAAGGGGAAACACAAAGAAAAAGCAGAAAGTCTAACTTAGTAAGGTATCTAGCATTTAAGAACTTTCTAAATTAAACTAAACTAGTAAATTAATAAGGGGGTAAGTCATTAAAACTTGTAAGGGAATATTGGGACACCTATGAGTGATTCTAGGAATGATTTTAGGTGGGTGAGGGAAATAGGGGTAATTAATTAATTAAGGAAATTAAATTTTGGTGCAATGATGGGGATGGGTGACAAATGTACGGGAAGGATTATTATGAATTAAATTATTGAACAATAAATTAAAGGGATTTTGGGAAAGTAATTGACTTAGAAAATCTATATAAAGGAGGGAGGAGGAGGATCATAGGTCTCTTCTGTTATGCGTAACGTTACACTTCATAAATTTATACTTGATTGACTTAGATTGTGGGAGTTGGGATACCCAACTCGGCGAGGAGTGGTAGCTTGGCCTTGCGAGGTGAGCTGGGAGCTAGCTGATTCTATCGTTAGTGTACATGGCCCCTTTGCATCTTGGGGGGATAAGGGGGAAGAAGAGTACCCCTAGCGTTGACTGGGAGGTATCGATGAGGTCTCATTGGTCGGCAAGTGGGAGTTGCGTAGAGCGCAAGGGACATCAACTCAGAGCAGGTGACTTGGTCTATGGTACGCTTCCTTTATTTCTACATGGTAGATTGTTAGGATGACTTATGCTTTTAGTTCTGTATGTTTAATTTGGTAAACAAAATGATTGTCTTAGCATTCTAGTTGATGACTAAAATTTCCACCATAGCCTTTAGCTCGTTGGTGATTGATTCCCATGGCCTCAACCCCTGCATGTCTTGACCATCCTATGGTTTATTGATTTGTGACGATTGCGGTTTATTTATGCCGACGCCCCTAGATCATCAGTCCAGACCTGAGCAGTCGGCCAGGAGCCTAATCTATGGTCATCACTTTGGTGTTAATAGACCTATGGATCTAAATGCCCTGCTTTTCTGTGTGTGGATGATGAGCAAAGGATGGTCCTTCCAGTCGTCTAGCCTCGTTGGCTGTTCCAAGTAGTGTGTAGTCTTGTGCCTTCATGCGTTTAATTAACCCTGCATTTTTTTATTGATGGCAAAGTTTTCTTTAACTCTGCGTTTTTGGCCTCTGGTTGTGACTACGATTTGCCCCTTGTTAATCTAGCGATTTGCCACTTCGTAGGACAACTTTTCATTTTTTTTTACTTTAAGGGTAGATTTTCCCTACGATTTTATTTCCTTGGAAGGTCTTTCTTAAATATCAAAAGCCTGCGCCTTGGTGGTTAGTGGGGTGTATTGGTGGGTATTTCATTTACTTTTATTGACTGCAATTTTCTTGGAAAAACCTCACCGCCTGGATGTTAAAACATTGTACACTTTCTCAATAAAACCAACGATTTTATGTAATGGCCATGCAAATAAATTAATGGCGAATGTGATTGTGTTTAGTGGCATATGATACTGCATATATATTTAATAACAAAAATTTATATTCATTCATTAGTAGTGATTTTATACTCATCTATGTCTATGGTTCAAATAGTAATATTGACAACAAGCTTAACATATGTAGGCCAACTATTTTTGTCATGTATTTCTGGGAAGCGTTTTTGATAGCGTTTCTATGTTGGATTATGCTTTATACATTCAAGTGGAAGTAAGTTTATGATATCAAATGACTATGAAAATGTCTTGAAGGACTGCATTTTCCTATGGTGTATAGCTGCATTGCAAATTGATGGAGTTTTAGTTGTTTTAGCATTCCATTTTTTTTTCTTGTGTTGGTTAACAATGCTATTACCCAACAATCCAATTTGTAAGGTCGTTGAGTTAGCCTTTGGTAGTACTTTGACTATAATTTATAGTATGAGTTTTTAGGTTTCGTACGGGTTTGACAACGATTCATTTTCATAGTGATAGAGATAGTGAATCCTCTTTACTGTGATAGCGAATAACAAGCTTAGTTTTGCACCCAATGGTATGTAGGGTTAACTTGTTCTTTAAAATTATGCACAAAGATTTAATTCCCTGAAACATGTATGATGACTTCTATATTCACGCCGATCATTATTTATTTATTTTTATTGCTGATCTTAACTTATGACCCGGTGAAATTCTTGGAGGATATCCCATTGATTTGTAACCATACAACTATTGTGAAACCCTACCTCTATGATTTCTAACCATAATCGTTGTGACACCTATACCTCTGCGATTGTAACCATGTAATTGTTGTAATACCATTTCCTCTGCGATTTGTGATTGTATGGTTGTATTTGCTTAATGAACTTGGATAGTGTTTAGTCATAGGTAGCCTTGATTTTAGGTAGCGAATTGTGTTGGGTCAGTAATCCTGAAATCCTTTTTACCACAGTTAAATTGGTGACAACGAGTTAGCTACAACAATGTGTAATGGAGTAATCATTCAGTAGACAATGAATGATAACTATATTTTCCGGTTAAACTCTTGTTCCTAGTTTCACTTGACAACCATATCTTTTTAGATAGTGATATCTTTCCTGTATGTTAGACATCACACTAATTGATTATGCGTTGATGAAAACAAATTTAGCAATTTTATTAGACAACTAACTATTTATTTCAGCGTTCTTACCCCTGATTTTTATTTTCATTTTCCTGACAACATTAATAATTGGCATTTTGGTTCTGGACAACTTCCCTCTATTTTGATTAGCAATAATAATTATGTTGTAGGATATTGTTTAACAATGGCATCGACTGCATTGAATGACTCTGAATAACATTAATTATGATCAAGACTATGGCATTAAATCTCATTAAATGCATATGGCAGTAAATCTCATTAAATGTATATGGATTTAATTTCTCATTGAATGTATATGGCTTAATGACATTGTCACTTCTTAGAAAATTCTTTTAATGTTAATAGACAACTGTCATTTTAGTATGATTAGTATAGATAGACCGCATGTTGCAATGTAATGTGTTAATAAGTATATCATTATAGCTTCCTGCATTGATATGGTAAATGTTGTTATATGATGTCAATTGCTAGTTAGATTACAATTTGGAATTAATTTAGAATTGCCCTTTTAGATTGTAATTAATGATAAATTTAGATCTGTATTCAATGCTAATTAGATGGTCCTTATTGACCGGTTGGACTGGATAAAAGGGTTGAGTGTTTGAGGAAGTCATGTATTGTCTTGTGTCTTCCCTGGTAGTCTTCCCCTGGTGTCTCGTCGACCTGTTGTTGGGGTTTGCATGTGGTTTTATTATCGGTATTTGGTTCCTAGCACGTCGGATTTACCTAGAGTCCTCGGTCCAGATAGGATGTGTGGCGCCAAGGCTATTGACACATCTATCACTGGGGACAACATGATTCCTGATCAGAGGATCATGGTGTACCTTATTAGATAGCAATGAACTAGAACTTGTCCAGATTCGATGCATATTTTGACGCATGGGTGGAACTCCTTCATACATTTGGTTTGCGTGCCTTGAGGTTCTAGTCTTGTTTTTCATTGGTCATTGTATCGGAAGGGGGATGTTGTCCATTAGATTTTAGGTGTGTCTTGTTTGCGTCGGGTGGGTAGTCGTTCCTCCTTGTTGTTCTACGCATGTTTTTCCCAGTTTCCCTTGTGAGAGTGCGTGGAGACATAGTTGCCTGTTGCCTAGACTACATGCTTGCGTTCATCGTCATTAGTGTAGTTAACTGTTGTCGTCATCACCTTCTTACCTCTTAACCAAAAAAAAAAATCTTTGCACTTTTGCTTCATTGTAGACATAATGATGGGGACATTACATGTGGTATTAGAGAAGGTTCAACCCGCGACTTGGGATCACTACAACTTTCGTTGATATAATTTTTTATTTATCTGTTATAATGTTGCTAATTAAGTTGACTTGTATTCGTGCAAGTAATCATGGTTAGAGGACACCACAGAAGAATATGATGGGGTGATAGGGTAGGAGGTGAGATGCCTCCTGTAGGATCCATGCAAGAGGGGCCTAACCCCCAGGGAGACGAATAGGTTGTTGGGTAGGTGCAGATAGCGGTGGTTGATGTGGTTGGAATGATGAGATATTTTGAGCTTATGTCTGAGGCACTGATCATCCGTTTCAATAGAGATGAGGCCAGGGCATTGGCACCCCTTGAGGGTCCAACACGCACTCCAGTCGGTTCTTGTAGCATTCGTTGTGAGCTCGAGAATGTTAGATTTACCGAGTTCTTTGGTGCCCCAGATGGCGCAACCACCGAGGCACGGTTGGAGAATATGGTGATGTGTTTTGCACTTCGCAACTATACCTCCAACATGAAGGTTTACATGGTAGTGTTTCAACTGAAGGGGAGTGCTCTTCTATGGTGGAAGACGCTCCTCCCATCACTGAACATGGTCTTCAAAGACGTGTCATGGGAACTGTTTGAGGAACAGTTCTGAGGGAGGTACCTATCAGAGGAATTCATTGAGTGTCAGCTCAATGAGTTCAATGCCTTATGACAAAGTGGCCGTACAATGCCCGAGTATGAGGCCCGTTTTATGGAGTTGCTTCGATATGCTTCACATCTTAATATTAAGAAACTTAAGGTCAACAGGTTCGTATTCAGCCTTAATGGAAATACACGTGAAAAGGTTAGGATTCTTATGCCTCAAACCTTGCATTAAGTTGTCCAAAAGGCCCTCGTAGCAGAGGGGGAGATTATCAGTGGGGGTGAGAGGAGGACTCCAGCGAGACCAATAGGGCAGGTGTCATATGGTGTGCAACAACATCAGACACTAGCCAAACATACACCAGGATATCATGGCTTCTAGAGGGGATCCACTTTCAATACACCTCGGGGACCATAGCATTAGCAGCAGCGTCGACCGCAACAGTAGTAGTTTAGGCCCGTTTAGCAGAATAGATCAGGATTCCAGGCCTATGGGCCATCATTTTCTACTTCGAGTACCTATGGTACTAGACCAAAGAAGGGGTGTTGGACGTGTGGGGAGCCACACTACCTGCGTGACTTCCCTATAGAGAGGACTAAAGTGTCTGGATCAGTCGGACCCACTACCATGGGAGATATGGACAAGGCCCATCAAATTCATGTAGCAGTGAATAACCGCCAGGAAAAGCACCAGTCGACTGTGCTCAATACATCAGGTACTATCATTGACCATACCATTGTTATTTTGATACATCCCAGTGCTATCAAGAGTTTCATTTCTAGTGTAGCGCTCAAAAGGATTAAGGTAAAGGTAGTCAAACATGATGCATTTAGCTTTGTAGAGATGGCTTCGGGAGCCAAAAAGAAGGTTGGAGGAAACATTATGGGTTGTATCCTTAACCTGGGAGAGTTTGTCACTAGGGCCAACCTATACGTCATAATCTTAGGATCTTATGATGTCATGATCGATATGGACTGGTTGGAATCGCATGAGGTGATACTCAACTATAAGACGAAATTGTTGAGCTTGGTCGATGATGAGGGGAAAAGACAGGTGATTGTAGGACGTGTTTTCTATTTCCATGAGGTTCATCTCTTCCTTACAACTATGGAAGAGCATGCACAAGGGATGTAAGCTTTATGCGATCCTTGCATTAAATGAGAAGAGAGTAGTGGAAGGTCTAGAACACCTTCCTGTGGTGAGAGAGTTTGAGGACATCATCCCATAGGAGTTACCCGGGATGTCATCGGAGAGGAAATTGGAGTTACTATAGACCTAAAACCGGGGACTTAACCGATAGCTAGAATGCCTTATCAGATGTCAACCTCGGAGTTACAAGAGTTGAGAATGAAACTGAAGGAATTGCTAGACCTGGGACTGATATGTCTGAGTGTGTCACCGTGGGGTGTGCCGGTTATTTTCATATGAAAGAAGGATGGGTCATGGAGGCTCTACATTGATTACCATCAATTGAATAAGGCAATGATCAAGAATCAATATCTATTGCCGAGGATAGATAATCTGTTTGATCAAATTAAGGGTGGGATGATTTTCTGCAAGATTGATTTGTGATCAGGGTATCACCAGTTATGAATAAAGGAGGATGATGTCCCTAAGACTGTCTTTAAGATGAGGTTTGGACATTACGAGTTTATTATTTTACCATTTGGACTAACAAACGCCCTAGGGGTATTTATGAGTTTGATGAACGGGGTGTTCTGTGAGTACTTGGACAAGTTTGTCCAAGTATTCATTGATGATATTTTGATTTACTCTCGAACGATGGAGGAGCATGACAAGCACTTGCGCTTGGTAATACTATGTCTGTGAGAGCACAAATTGTATGGGAAGTTGTCCAAATGCTCATTTTCTCAATCGAAGATTCACTACTTAGGGCATGTCATCTCTGGTGAAGGTATCGTCGTGGATCTAGAAAAGGTTAAGGATATTATGGAATGTCTTACGTCGACGAATGTCCCAGAAGTACGTATCTTCATGGTTATAGCAGGATACTATCGATCATTCATTGAGGGATTTTCGAAGATAGAAAATTCGATTACTAAGTTGCAGAAGAAGAATAAGAAGTTTTTTTGGACCGAGAAATGTGTGGAAGCATCTAGGAGGCTCAAGGAGTTGTTGACAATGACACCGATACTAAAGGTCCCTGACATGGATGCGAACTTCGTGGTATGCACTGATGCATCTAAGGCTTAGGCAGAGTCTTGATGCAAGAAGGTCGAGTGATCACATACATCTCAAGGAAACTGAGAAGGCATGAGGAGGACTACGTGACGCACGATTTGGAGTTGTTAGCCATCGTATATGACTTGAAGGTTTGCAGACACTACCTTGTTGGATGAAAATTTGAACTAAAGACAAACCACTGTGGAATAAAACACATCTTTACGCAAAGAGACCTGAACGCGTGACAAGAACGTTGGTCAGAGTTATTTAGCGAGTATGAATTCAAGATTAGTTACATAAAAGGAACAATGAACTGAGTGAAAGATGCATTGAGTCAGAGATGACACATATTTTCAGTGTTGCCTCTTCAAATGAATCTACGTGAAAATATTCTAGCTTTACAATGTGATGATTATTGGTACAAAGAGGTCGAGGGTTTTAACGGACAAAAGACAATGATGGTACCAATATTTGAAGGATTTACGTTTGACGACTATGGATTATTGAGGTTTAAAAATTGGATTTATGTACCACCGAACGACGAGTTGAGGAGCTTGATCCTAAGCGAGGCTCATAGAGCAGTGTACATGGCTCATACCGGAGTCACGGAGATGAGGGCAGAACTTAAACCCTTATTCTTCTAGAAGAGAATGAAGGAAGACATAGTCAACTATGTGGTCAGATGTCTAGAATGTTAGCAGAAAAAGGTTGAACATAGACATCTAGCAGAATTAATATAGACACATGCTATTCCAGAATCGAAATGGGAGGTTAGTTCGATGGATTTTATTGTTAGGTTTCCACTGACGATGAGGAGACACGACTTGATTTTCATAGTAGTAGACACTCTCATGAAGAGTTCTCACTTTGTTCCTATGTATATGACGTATCAAGCACCTGACATAGCTAGAGTTTTCATTAGTGAGATTGTGAGGGTGGATGGCATGCCTAAGAGGATTATATCCGATCGAGGATCGATGTTTACTAGATGATTTTGTATGAGTTTCCAAGAGGCCTTGGGAACCCAACTTAACTTGAGTACTACAGATCACCCAGAGAATGGCAGGCACACTGAATGAATGAACCAGACCTTGGAGGACATGTTGCACATGTACATGATGGACCAACAAAAGCGTTGGGAAGAATTCTTGCCACTGGTGGAATTCTCTTATAACAACAGCTACCAAAGAACCATTAAGATGGTTCCTTTTGAGTTTATTTATGGGAGACCGTGTCAGATGTCTTTGAGTTGGGATTGGCTTGAGGATAGGGTCCTTGTGGGACCATAAGTGATCCAATAAATGGAAGATAAAATGAAAACAATAAGACAAAGGATTAAAGAAGTGCAAGATCGGCATAAGAGTTATGTCGATGCACACCGTGTCGATTGTAGTTATGAGGTTGGTGATCGAGTCTTCTTTCGGTTTAAACCACATAAGAGTTTGATCAAGTTTGGAAAGGGAGATAAACTCTCTCTTACATTTATGGGACCTTTCTATATTGTGGAGACGAAGGGGCCCATGGCCTATCGACTAGCCTTGCCTGATTCTTTGAGACGTATGCATGATGTTTTTCACGTATCTGTTTTGAGACATTATATTAGTGATCCTACACATGTTATTGACATGAGTTCCTTGCAGGTATCGGACTAGGGAGTGCTGACAACTGAGCTGGTCTGCATCCTAGATCATCGCATTCAATAGCTACAGTGTCAAACATTAGATCGGGTCAAGGTCTAGTGGGACAACTATAGTCCGCACTCGGTGATCTAGGAGGGTGCATATGATATGCATCGATAGTTTCTATTTTTGTTTGATAGATATACTTAAGATATTGTGATACACATTATTTCAACCCTTATATACTATGAAACTTCGGGACAAATTTTAGATCAAGAGGGGGTGTACGTAACATCCCGCTCTTGCGCACACTGAGCAAACTTATTCTTTGAGGACAATTTATCACAAGTGATCCAGATTATTATACTTTGGGAATTTTATTTATTATTATGAGGTGGTATGAATTAATGACATGTTATTTGGCTGCATTGGCATAGACAGGTGCTATTGACTTGATTTTACTGGGTGTGTAGGATTGTGGAACTCGAGGATGCAGAGGCATCGATGGAACCCCTTGGACTCCGGATCGAGTCGGGGAGAGGACTATTATTGTTTGATTGTTGTATATATGATATTTGTGCATCTGATTAGATGATATGATTATGGATATATTTCTGACTTGATTAATTGATGATGTTGGCTGATGATAGCTTTTCGACCAGACTCACATGTGTAGTAGAGGTGTCACGCATGAATACTAGAGACGTTGAGGGAGAGGTGTGGACAATAGCCCTACCACAACCTACTAGCACTCTCATCTTGGCTTGAACTGTAGGTTAACGACTACCTAGTTCGAGAATACCCACAATGTCATGAGGGCTGACTGGGACAGTCGCTCATGATGATTCTAAGGGGTGCACAATAAGGCAGGGGCCTTATTCCTTAGAGGGCTTTAGTCTCCCACAAGATCACCTGGCTGGCGGAGTATTGACTCCAGGGGTTTTTGATGTCTACCAAGTCAGTCAAGAGGCGAGTGGCACCCTTGGAGCACGTAGTGCATCCTGAAGGGCACGTTGCACAAGAAAAATGGAAAGATGCGAGTGGCACCCTTGGAGCACATAGTACGTTTTGAAGGGCATGTCGCACAGAAGAAACAAAAGAAGGTGAGTGGCAACCTTGGAGCACCTAGTGCATCCTGAAGGGCATGTCGCGGCGTTAATTAATAAATGAACAAACCTAGATGGCCTTCAGACGAATAATGTGATAATAAAAATTTAAAACAATTTCCCTAATAAAATATCGCCCAACCTTGAAAATTAAAATCTAGGTCTAGGTGAAACTTGCGGTAAAAGAAAAATATGTTGTAAAAATAAAAATAAAAATAAATAAATAAAAATGATAATCATCATTAATCATGTGTAGAGAAGGGGGTGAGTAATTATTTTAATTTATAAAAACCTTTTGGAGGATAAAATTTTAAAAAGGGGAAATAGTTGTGTTGTCACTTATACTAATTAAATTTTCTTAATTAAAAAGGGAAAAGGGAAAAAGTTAATTTTCTACACTTGCCAAATTGAGCTTTAAATAAAAAAAGGGAAAGAGGGAAATCTAAAATAATTAGGAAACTAGGAAAAAGTGGGAAACATAAAAAGAAAGGGGAAACACAAGGAAAAAGCAGAAAGTCTAACCTAGTAAGGTATATAGCATTTAAGAACCTTCTAAATTAAACTCAACTAGTAAATTAATAAGGGGGGAAGTCATTAAAACATAAGGGAATATGGGGACACATAGGAGTGATTCTAGGAGTGATTTTAGGTGGGTGAGGGAAATAGGGGTAATTAATTAATTAAGGAAATTAATTTTTGGTGCAATGAAGGGGATGGGTGACACATGTACGGGAAGGATTATTATGAATTAAAATATTGAACAATAAATTAAAGGAATTTTGAGAAAGTAATTGACTTAGAAAATCTATGTAAAGGAGGAAGGAGGAGGATGATGGATCTCTTCTGTTATGCGTAACGTTACGCAGCAGAAATTTATACTTGACTTACTTAGCATGTGGGAGTTGGGATACCCAACTGGGTGAGGAGTTGTAGCCCGACCTTGTGAGGCGAGCTCGGAGCTAGTTGATTCTATATTTAGTGTGTGTGGCCCCTTTGTAGCTCAGGGGGCTAAGGGAGAAAAAGATTACCCCTAGTGTTGGCTGGGAGGTAGCGGTGAGGTCTCATCGGTCGACAAGAGGGAGTTGTACAGAGCACGTGAGACATCAACTCAGAGAGGGTGACTTGGGATACAATACACTTCCTTTATTTCTGCATGGTAGATTGTTAGTATGATTTATGCTTTTAGTTTTGTATGTTTAATTGGGTAAAGAAAATGATTGTCTTAGAATTCTAGTTGATGAATGAAATTTCCCCCATAGCCTTTAGCTCATTATTGATTGATTCACATGCCCTAGACCCTTGCATGTCTTGACCGTCTTATGGTTTATTGATTTATGATGATTGCAGTTTATTTATTCCTTTGTCCCTAGCTCATCAGTCCTCGCTTGAGCAGTCGACCAGGAGCCTGATCTACAGTCATCACTTCAGTGTTAATAGACCTATGGATCTAAACGCCCTTCTTTTCTGTGCGTGGATGATGAGCGAAGGATGTTCCTGCCAGTCATCTAGCCTAGTTGGTTGTTCTAAGTAGTGTGTAGTCTTGTGCCTTGATGCGTTTAATTAACCCTGCAATTTTTGATTGATGGTGAAGTTTTCTTTAACTCTGTGTTTTTTGCCTCTGGTTGTGACTACGATTTTCCCCTTGTTAATCTAGCGATTTTCCACTTCGTAGGACCGCTTTTCATTTTTTTTTTTCACTTTAAGGGAAGATTTACCTTCTAATTTTATTCCCTTGGCAGGTTTTTCTTATCCATCAAAGTCCTTCTCCTTCCTGGTTAGTGGGGTGTATTGGTGGGCATTTCATTTACTTTTATTGACTGCCTGAATGTTAAAACACTGCACACTTTCTCAATAAAACCAATGATTTTATGTAATGGGCATGCGATTAAATTAATGACGAATGTGATTGTGTTTAGTGGCATATGAGACTACATATTTATTTAATGACAACGATTTATATTTAGTCATTAGCAGTGATTTTATACTCATCTATGACTATGGTTCAAATAGTAATATTGACAACAAACTTAACATATGTAGGCCAACTATTTTTGTCATGTATTTTTGGGCAGTATTTTTGATAGCGTTGCTATGCTGGATTACATTTTATACATTCAGGTGGCAGTAAGTTTATGATATCAAATGACTACGAAAATGTCTTGAAGGACTATGTTTTCCTATGGTGTATAGTTGCGTTGTAAATTGATGGAGTTTTAGTTGTTTTAGCATTCCATTTTTTTTATAGTGTTGGTTAACAATGTTATTACCTAGCAATCCAATTTGTAAGGTCGTTGAGTTAGCCTTTGGTAGTTCTTCGAATGGAATTTATAGTCAGAGTTCTTAGGTTGCATATGGGTTTGACAACGATTCATTTTCATAGTGATAGAGATAATGAATCCTCTTTACTATGATAGCAAATAACAAGATTAATTTTGTGCCCAACAGTATGTAGGGTTAACTTATTCTTTAAAATTATGCATAGAGATTTAATTCCATGAAACGTGTACGGTGACTTCTATATTCACACCCAACATTATTTATTTATTGTTATTGTTGATCTTAACTTATGACCTGACGAAATTCTGGGAGGATATCCCAACAATTTGTAACCATACAACTGTTGTGACACCCTACCTCTGCGATTTGTAACCATAAATGTCATGACACCTATAACTCTACAATTGTAACCATGTAATTGTTGTAATACCATTCCCTCTGCGATTTGTGATTGTATGGATGTATTTTCTTAACAAATTTGGATAGCGTTTAGTCACAGGTAACCTTGTTTTTAGGTAGTGAACTGTGGTGGGTCAATAATCCTGAAATCCATTTTACCACAGTTAAATTTGTGACAACGATTTAGCTACAACGATGTGTAATGGAGTAATCCTTCAGTAGACAATGATTGATAACTATATTTTCCAG
Source organism: Picea engelmannii (assembly GCA_009831015.1). Classification (NCBI taxonomy): domain Eukaryota; kingdom Viridiplantae; phylum Streptophyta; class Pinopsida; order Pinales; family Pinaceae; genus Picea; species Picea engelmannii. Next base: position 617,787 of record ML784775.1, on the reverse strand, counting down.
TTAAATTCTTGTTCCTAGTTTCACTTGACAACCATCTCTTTTCAGACAACGATATCTTCCCTGTATGTGAGCCAACTCACTAATTGATTCTGCATTGATGACAATGAATTTAGCAATTTTATTAGACAACTAACTATTTTCTTCAGCATTCTTACCCCTAATTTTTCTTTTCCTTTTCCTGACAACATTAATAATTGACATTTTGGTTATGGACAACTTCCCTCTATTTTAATTAGCAGTAATAATTATGTTCTAGGACTTTGTTTAACAATGGCATCGACTGCATTAAATGGCTCTTAATAACATTAATTATGATCAGGCTTATGGAATTAAATCTCATTAAATGCATATGGAAGTAAATCTCATCGAATGTATATGGCTTTAATTTCTCGTTGAATGTATATGGCTTAATGGCATTGTCACTTCTTAGCAAATTCTTTTAATGTTAATAGACAACTGTCATTTTGGTACAATTAGTGTAGATAGACCGCATGTTGTAATGTATTGTGTTAATCAATATTTCATTATAGCTTCCTGCATTTATATGGTAAATGTTGTTATATGATGTCAATTGCTAGTTAGATTACAATTTGGAATTAATTTTGAATTTCCCTTTTAGATCGTAAGTAATGATAAATTTAGATGTGTATTCAACCCTAATTAGATGGTAATTATTGACCGGTTAGACTCGATAAAAGGGTTGAGTGGTTGATGAAGTTGTGTATTGGCTTGTGTCTTCCCTAGTAGTCGTCCCCTAGTTTTTGTTGACTTGTTGTTGGAGTTTTCTTGTGGTTTTCTTATCGGTATTCGACTCCTAGCACATTGGATTTACCTAGAGTTATCGGTCTAGATAGGATGTGTGGCACCAAGGTTATTGATGTGTCTTGTTAGAATATAGAAGATGATGTGCTCATTTTACCATTGACGATACCCTCATCACTCAACCACAGGCCGAAGCCTCCCTTCGAGCACCTTAAACTTGACCTGAGAATTCCTTCAAAAGCAAACCCTAGGCTAGATATCCAAACAAAGAGTATCACATCAATCCCCAAGGATAACGCATGACAACAGACTGATCAGATGTTCCAAAACATAGCCAAGAGATATCCAAGCCAATACTAAAACTAGCTGCTACTGCAGCTAGACCTGGAACCCTCCTCCAAACCTGCGCACCAGATTGCAATTGCAGTGCGCACCAACTGGGAAACTACAATTTTGAGATGCTGTCAAATGAGAACATGCACCCTATATTTATAGTACTCTTGCCAGTTTGCTGGGGCCGACTTCTCGTTCTGGGTATGTGTCTTTTCAGTATATTATTATTAATTCTGGCCGACTTCTTCTCTTGGAGGCTAATAGCCTAATATAAATTATCTTCTTGAGCCGACAAGACTTCTAGGGTTATTATCCAACTCATTAGGGTTTCTCTTGCTTTTTGGAGTCTTCTATTCTCATCAGGTTCACACGTGGGGGTAAATACCTCCCAAAACTACCATAATATTAACACTCCCTCCTAGCTAGAGAGGTATTTATAGGTAATGGACTTGAGCACAAAACATACCATTTACCCGGTAGCATCAATATAGTCATCTAGACTATTTCATGACTAGATCATGAGCATCACTATCACCATCAGCTACATCATCTCTCAAAACCATACTTCATTTGAGTAGTTAGATATGATGCTGGATAAGTCACTCTCACCATAGAGTGATACAAGAGGAGTAAAAGCCCTGAACTATTTTCCATCTGGATAATCTATGTTCATCATTCATCTGAATGATCATTGTCTCCAATAAACTACTGATAGTCTTCAAGGAAATTATAACAAGGATAGAACACACCTGTGTCTATTCATAGTAGTACATAACTACAATCCAGTGGTTAACTACCACATCAAGTAACACACAAGTACTTGATCAACAACGGATAGTTGCAAACAATGAAACATATTCACCACAGTAGTTCTCATATACTATCATATAGTCTTCATAACAAATATCTGAGAGCATCCTGCATAGAAACAATGTTATGATAAAAATTGTATCATCTGGTCCAATATTTCACTCACGTCTGTGAGATCTGAAAGAATGTCTGCCACTACAGTAGTCTTCATCTACATAGAAACAATGTTATGATAAAAACTGAATCATTTGGGCCAATATTTCAATCATGTCTGTGAGATCTGAAAGAGTGTCTTCCCTCAGTATAGAATATCAACAATAATCATCCGGGCCAATCTTTCACTCACGTCTGTGAGATATGAAAGAATGTTTGCCCTCAATATAGAACATCAATAATAATCATCTGGGCCAATCTTTCACTCACATCTATGAGGTCTGAAAGAATGTCTACCCTCAACATAGAATATCAATAATGGGCTATCTACCCCATTCTTCTCAACCAAGGAAGAAGGATTGTTTCTGGTTTCTAAACCTGGACCATTTCCCACCCTGGGCCATTCTTCTGACACTAAACAAAGTGTAACCTAGAAAGAATGAGTCTTCCCTCGAGAAATGTTTGGACCATTCCTTACCCTATGCCATTCCTCTGACACTAAAAAAAGTATAATCTGGAGGGAATGAGTCTGCCCTCGAGGAATAACTATCCTTACCATTCCCCCCCCCTGGGGCCATTCCTATGACACTAAAGTGTAACCTGGAGAGAATGTATAACCCTCGAGGAATGTCTGTCCGGCATCAACCTCCAAAATGGATGATTCTTTGAAACTTCTCACAAATGTGAACTTCGAAAGAATGACTTACCGATGAGGCAGACCATTCTACTTGACCACTACTCAGAGTGACTCTCAAGAAGAATGACTGTCCTAGACCACTCCCCATAATGGGAAGTCGTTGTCTATGATACATCAGGAATCAATATACCTCCCATGTTAACTACAATGGGAAGTCACTGTCCCTCAGAAATCTAAATCCACTTTTCGAACAGGAAAGCATCTATCCAATTTGGACTATTTTTCAATTACAAAGATAATATTTTCAATGCTCCCTCCTAACTAGAGAGTTATTTCAATTACAAAAATAAATATTTGCGTACCTTCTTCTAGTTTGGAGAGTCTTCCCTTCCGGTTAATAGAGTTATTTCCATGAGCTCTAGCTTGAGTATGCAAGTCCTTTCATCTTGAATATAGGCTTTACCAAAATGTATGCTTATCTGCTCATCTATGGAGATATGTATTGGAGAAATCATTTTCTCCCTTCTGGACTTTATCATGGATAATGTAATGCTTGTAATATAGTTTGGAACACTGTGAAGGATTCATCTAGATCTGAATAGTAGAGTATATCATAGTTGGAGAACTAGAACATATCCATGTGGTACTTCTTCTGTCATCATGAGATCTGATCTTCTGAGTAGTCATCTTGATGTTATAGGAAATCTTCACCACACTTCTGTTGTGCACTGGAGGTTCTCCACCAAGTTGTCTTCTTCTTATCTACATACAGGAGTATCTTTCTGGTATGCCTCAAAGTCTTGAGACCGCTCTGCATGCGCTCTTTACTCAATTTCTTCTGGAGAACATTCTTTGCATTCATCTGATGTAGAATTCTGACTCATGGATGTTGCGGATAATATAATGACTTATATAGAGATAAGTCTAGTGTACTGGAACAATCAATCATCATAGTCTCCTCCCTCCATATGAGAGAACCTCTAGTTCTGGATCTCGCAATGCTTTCATTTATAAGTCTTCCATACACTGCTCTTCATCATGACTTTCAATTCTTCTGCTTGATTTCTTTTAGTGAGTTCATATTAGGATGGTAATCTTGTGATTCTTGATAGAATGACTGGTTGTTCTGGTTCTTCTTTCTTTCTTGGAATCCTTATGTTCCTATTCATGTTTTTCTTTTACTTTTGGGTCCATGTAGTTTCCTATAGATTCCATGTTCTAGATATTCCACTTCTTACCTTCATTATAGGATCACGGATATGGGTGGACAACCAGGAATATTTTAAGGCTTCTCTTTGAAGAAGTATTTTTCTGTGGTTGAGATGAACATGTATTGTCTTTCATGACTGCTACCATGGATATATACATTTCATCATCTTCAATGGATCATAGGATTAGCTCCCTCCTAATCCTTGCTTCATGTAAGAGTGCATATAATTTGATCCCTTCATCTGACTGAGTCCATGCTTCTGTCTCCGTCCTTATTGTATTTTACAATATATAATTGGCTCTCTTGTCTTAACGGAGTCCACACTTCTGTCTTAGTTGTCGTCATAGGTCTTTCTCCAATTTCTCTTGATGTCTGACTTCTAAGTCTCTTCAGGATTGATTCTAATTTCGGCTTATGTTGTAATAGCTTTCACATGATATATTTCATTCTTTCATGTGTAATATCTAGTGATATTCATTCTTGTCTTGTTGTTCTTTCATAGGTATAGTTCTTCTTGTAACACATTATCTTCCAAGAGATGGATATACAGGATATGTATAGAGACGATGCAAGCAAGTTATGTACAAGAAAATAAGAAGAGTGTTGTTACCTTTTAGTAGAAGAAATATCTTCCATCCTGCTTAGTCTTCTTTGTCGGTTCCTTTTCTTCGGCAACTGAAGCTTCATGTTTCTCTTTCCTTTTCTTTAGATCTGGACACTGGTTCCAGTAGTGACCATACTTTTGACAGTTGAATCACTTTATTTCTGAAATATCTTTTCTTTGCTTTGGCTTCCTTGTTGAATTGAACTTTATTTTGTCCATGAAGTTCTTGAATCTTGTTGTGAAGGCTTGATCATCGTACTTCTTTTGGGGTTTCTCTTTTGCATTGATCCTTGATTCTTCTTGAGCACAACAAGTCCAAAGTTCTTCAAATGTCGGGTACTCCTTCCTTGTGTTCATGCTTGCGGCAAATGCATCCCATGTCTTGGGAAGACTATTGAGTACTATGTTCACCAATTCCTTTTCTGAAGTGATCTCTTGAATAGCTTGTAGTTGATCTCTTAACTGGGAGATCCTTACAGTGTATGATGTTATGTTGTCGTCATCATTCATCTTCATGTCATGGAGCTCATTCTTCAGACTCATAACTTGTCAAATGTTTCGAACTGAGAAGAGATTTGTTAGGGCATCGTAGATCTTCTTCGATGAGTGAAGATAGGAGATGTAGGGTATCAAGTGGTCTTTTATGGAACCCACTATGATACTCATGGCATTGATGTCAGCGTCTTTGAACTTCTCCATAGCTGCAACGTTCTGCGATTCCTTCTCTTCTCCTTCTTCAAACTCTGGCTTCACGATCTTTCCTTTCACAATATCCAACACTTTATTCTTAGCAAGGATGAGGTCAATCCTTCTCTTCCATGCTCTAAAGTTAGAGGCTCCATATAGCTTGTTCTCAGACTTCATAGAATTCGTCATGGCTTGCTTGACTTGGTCAAACCCTAGATTTGACCAAAAATTCAAACTTCACGTCTTGGCCTTCTGAGAGTACCAGGAGATGTGCTGGGCTAGGGCACACTGATCTATCCAGAGATTAGATCAATCTCGTCACTTTAGGTGCCTTGACAAGAGGTTTAGGGTTTCTGCAACTACTTCTGCTAGTAACCCTAGCTGCAGTGGTTTTGGAAACTACTCCTGCTAGTAACCCTAGCAGTAGTACCTCAACGAACTCAATATCTAGCAGCTATGTTTCCTTCCAGCGTTTTAGGCTGACTGAAGGGGTGTGGGCCCATAACCTGTTAGAATATAGAATATGGTGTGCTCGTTTTACCATTGACGATACCCTTGTCACCCAACCACACGTCGAAGCCTCCCTCCGAGCACCTTAACCTTGACCTGATAATTCCTCTGGAAGCAAACCCTACGCTAGATAGCCAAACAAAGAGTAGCGCATCAATCCCCAAGGATAACGCATCACAAAAGACTGATCAGATGTTCCAAACCCTAGCCAAGAGATATCCAAGCCAATACTGAAACTAGCTGCTGTTGCAACTGCACCTGCAACCCTCCTCCAAACCTGCGCACTAGACTGCAACTGCAGTGCGCACCAACTAGGAAACTGCAATTTTGAGATGTTGTCAAATGAGAACTGGTGCCCTGTATTTATAGTAATCCTGCCAGTTTGTTGGGGCCAACTTCTCCTTCTGGGTATGTGTTTGTTCAGTATATTATTATTAATTCTGGCCAACTTCTTCTCTTGGAGGCTAATAGCCTAATATAAATTATCTTCTTGATCCGACAAGGCTTCTAGGGTTATTAGCCAACTCATTAGGGCTTCTCTTGCTTTTCGGAGTCTTCTATGCTCTTCAGGTTCACATGTGGGGGTAAATACCTCCCGTAGCTACCATAATATTAACACGTCTATCACTGGGGATGACATGATTCCTGATGAGGTGATCATGGTGCTCCCTATTGGATAGCGATGAATGAGAACTTGGCCGGAGTCGGTGTGTCTGTGTGAGTGTTTTCGAGCATTGTAAGTTGCTTTTAGCTTATGGCTGGAATGCCTTCATGCGTTTGGTTCACGTGCCTTGAGGTTCTAGTCTTGTTCGTCATTGGTCATTGTCTGGGGAGGGGCATGTTGTCCCTTAGCTTGTAGGTGTGTCTTGTTTGTGTCGGGTAGGTAGTCATTCCTCCTTATTGTTCTATGCATTTTTTTCCCAGTTTCCCTTGTGCCAGTGTGTGGAGTCATAGTTGCCTATTGCTTAGACTGCATGCTTTCGTTTGTCGTTAGTGGTGTAGTTAATTATTGTCGTCATCACCTTCTTGCCTCTTAATAAAAATAAAAAAAAATCTCGCACTTCTGCTTCACTGGAGGAGATGTAACGATGGGGATGTTACATATCCACAAAGAACTCTATTATATTCAACTTGTGTGATGATTACTACAAGTTATACCTGCAAATATGTTTCGAGGTTCACAGAGTTACAATGGTTTTGACTGACCATACACATAGATAGAGCTCTAGATTGAGCTTCCTAAAATTTTTACACCAAACTATCCTGATATTGTAAGAAATGAAATTATGTGTTTAAATCGTTTTACTAATATCATCCCTTTTGAATTATTATTGATATTTCCTTTCCTTATTATTTTTTGTAACCGGTTCATTTATTTTTTTCCGTTAGGAGCACATTCAGGTCTGGAACGGGAATACTGACATGTTAATGCGATCATATATTTCGGTTTCGTCTCTGTACCATGGTGTGAAATATATATACATTTATATATAGATATAAATTTTCCACAGACTATATAACATTGTTTAATAACAAACTTTACAAATGGGCCAATAACATCGACTAGAGGAAACGAGGTAAAACCAACATTGCAGAATGTAATTCTCCAGTAGGAAAATCAGCAGCCTAAAGGTAATTCTCCAATATGAAACAATGTGTCGATTTATTTCAAATCTTCAAAAAACTAGTCATTCATATTAGTCCATTGTTTATATCCCTAATATGAATGACTATAAACAAAGATATAAACAATGGACTAATATGAATGACTAGTTTTTTGAAGATTTGAATAAAATCGACACATTGTTTCATATTGGAGAATTACCTTTTGGCTGCTGGTTTTCCTACTGGAGAATTACATTCTGCAATGTTGGTTTTACCTCGTTTCCTCTAGTCGATGTTATTGGCCCATTTGTAAAGTTTGTTATTAAACAATGTTATATAGTCTGTGGAAATTTTTTCTCGATCACAGTTTATCATTGCTCTCTCTTTCAATGCAAAACAAAGATGATTGTGGTGAATCTTATAAGGTACATTATCATCTGGGGTAATTCTTAGTTCGGCATAGTACATATGAAAATCTTGTGAGCCTTGGTGCATTGTTTCTCTCGAGCATGAGGCCAATGTATTACGCAAATGAATTGTTTATTAAAAGAATAAGCCAAAGATTTATGATACATAACCGGAGAAGATATACACTGCCTAAATCATTCATTGTGTATTTCTAGGCTTCATCTTTTAATGCTATCTTGTATATCATTATTTTTTTCGACTACAAGATAGAAGATCAGAAGGTATTATCGTGCACTCAATCTAAACATTGCAACTTTTTATCAGTTAGTTCCTTCCTTATGGATGTGTAATATCATAAGAAAATAATTCTTTGCAACTCGGTGGTGAAGTCTCAATCAGCACGTACAGTTGCTCTGATCAGTTTGACTTGATTCAATTCCCATTAGTGCAGTTTCTTACAAAGGAATATCTCAGATCCAATGATGTTATTGTCAATACGCGGGGTTTTGTTGGCAAATGACTCTGTCAATGCCTTGAGTAATTCCTTACAGTAAAGAATTCAAAAATTGTATAGAGATCACTTTTAAATCAATATCAAAATCTTTTGAGCTACTAAATTGTTTTTTAATTTTTTTTCTTTTAAATCTTTTTTCTTTTATTCATTTTATTTTTATTAACTGAGTTTTATTACTTACAATTTTTCTTTCATTTTGATTAGTTGGTTAAATATTAACACTTTCTTTGTTATTCATTAATTAACCTTGTTATACAACAAACTAATTTTTAGATGTTATGATTAACAATTTAGGGATTAACTGCGTAGTGTAAGTCATTAATAAATGACCCATATCCAGGATTATTAGTCGAAACTGACCATTTATTCAGCCCTGTGAGCATCATCCAATGCAATGAGTGCTAACTGGACTATTCAAATCATGAGAATTATTGGTCAGTTGAAACTAATACTCATGGATATGGGTCATAGATTAATGAATTACATTACACAGTTTTTCTTTTTTTTAAATAAAAAGGGTAGTGCCTGTTATATTAACAAAAAGGAAAATACAGTGACCATCGTTGCCGCCAGCTGTCCTGCCTGAACAGGAAACCAGGACAGCTGGGGAGTCTGTGCCAGGTGCAATCTTGTTATCAAGTTATACATATGGGTGCCCTGCCCGAGGGAAACCAGGGCTATTAAGCTATAGAGTTTTAAAAAATAGATCATAACTAAACAAAAGTAACTAAACTTTCTAAACTGAACTAGACAGCATAAGTATTCCTAACCAGGAGCTTCATTCCTCTTCTAATGCCAGCCTGCCGGGAGCGAGTATGCCTGTGCGCACGTCAGGCACTGCCTCTTCGGAGAGATTTTGGAATATGATGCAAAAAGCATGTCCAGACACTGGTCCAACCTGGCTAAGCAGAAAGCGTGGTCTTCCATGAGGTGCCAGAGCTCAAAGATGAGAGAGAGGTACCGAAAATCCGCGTCTTGAGGCTGGTTCGGTTCCCCACTGACGTTGGGTGCTTGAGTGCTAGAGTCCCCCGCTACGCAAGATGTCAACCCTGCAAGCTTCTCCTTTCCTGTGCTGGCGTCGGGAGGGGCTTCCTCTTCCACAATGCATGGTGGGTAGAGGTCCTCCACGGTGGCCGCGTTGAGGTCCCACTGGGCGACTTCGTGCGGTGGCTTTGATCCTTCTGCGCTAACGAGGGAGGGGAGGTGTTGTTGTGCCTCCTCCCAACTGATTTATTCTATAATTGCCATGGGTGGCGAACTAGGTCTTTGCTTGTTCCTGGTGGCAGCCAAAGCCAATGCTCGCTTGAAATTACTAATACATTTACGCCTATACTCGGCCCTGTACCATGCTGCCCCTCGGCGGGATTTCCCCTGGATCTTGGGCATGGTTCGGGTTGTTATCTTCTCTGCAACTTCACTACCAGGCTGCGACGGGGGTCGAAGATTGAAAATGAACTAAATGAACACTGCAACGATCCAATTCACCATTCCTCTATTCATTCCTGCAATAACACAGCAAGATTTAGTGCTTGTCGCGTCCATTAATGCAGAGCTGTTAGTGCTCTGGCTCTGGGTACAATTCCCTCGCGCGAGAGGGCTCATCGACGATGAGTGCCTGGTGCAGGCCATGGGCAATTAGTGTTTGGAGGGAGCTCGCCGGTTGATGCCATAAATGGGCGTCCCGACGAGCATCCACATATGTGCTCGCTTGATGCGTGTCACCCCATCCGGGGGGAGGAGGTCCCTGTGGGCTAGGGCCTGGCACCTTGTGAGGATGTCTGAGCCCTCTGGTTCGTGATCCATCTAGCTTGAGTAATCACCTTCCCTTTCGACTGCTTCGTTTGCTAGGCAGTCTGCGACGTTGTTTGTCGTTCTCTTCACATGGGAGGGTATTATGCTAAGCATGGGAGTGAGGAGGCTGTTGAAGTCCTCTAGCAGTCCTGAAAGACGCCAGCTTGGTGAGATCTTTGAGGGTGGACTTCCATTTAGGATTCTGGTGATTATATGGATGATGACCTGTGAGTCTCCTTCCAGGACTATATTGCGGTGTCCTTTTGCTATTGTTGCCTACAATCCACTCAAGAGGCCTGTTAATTCAGCCACATTATTAGTAGTTTCCCCAAGGAAGCCTGCTAAAAGCCCCAGGATTTTCCCTTCTAGATCTCTGATCAATGCTCCCCATCCTGCTGTTCCCAGATTGCCTTTGGCTGCTCCATCAAAGTTGATTTTAATGAAGGGGGCCTGAGGGGGGGACCAAGTGACGCGACTGACTTGGGGGGGTGAGTGATTGCACAGGAGGGGCTGCCAATGTTGGAGGATGCACTGCTCTTCGGGGGAGACATTCAGGTCCTCCTTTTCCCAGGGTATGCACCGGATGGTCTCTTTGATTAGCGAGCTGATGGTCTCCCAAGTGCTCTCTGGCGAGGAGGCCTGCGAGCAGAAGATTCTTTTGTTTCTTTCCTTCCAGAGCTGGCAGAGGATAAATCTCGGTAAGAGGCGCCAAATGTGATTTAACAATGTGCTTTTAAAGGATATTCTATCCCAGTACTCTATTGTTTCATTGATGTTGTTTCATTGTTGCCCCGTCCTGCGCATGATTTGCGCACTTTGATCCCATACGTTCTGGCTATATCGGTAGCCATTGAAGAGGTGTTCTTTGGTTTCTTCCTGTTGCTGGAAAAGCACACAAAGGGAGGGACCAATGAAGCCTCGTTTTTTGAGATTGTCCCAAGTTAGGGCTCGATTGTGTATTACTAGCCAGAGGAAGGTGGAGACCTTGTGCCAGAGAGCAGAGTCCCAGACTTTATTCCAGATGGGTTGTTTATATACACCTTGGTAGTGGTTGTAGATGGCGTAGGCTTCTTGTATCGTGAAGGTCCCAGCTGTGGAGTACCCCCATCGCAGGATGTCCGGTCCATCTCTGACTTGTATTTTCCTCTGTTTTGCTTGTATATGCCACCTTCCTAGGCTGAGATTCTCGGGGACTCCCAAGTCTTGGTGCGAAACTTTCCATTGACGCCAATGTGGGTGCTGCTCTTGAGGTTTCCAGAGATCCTTGACTTTGAGTGACGCATGCATGTCCATGGCTTCCCACAGGGTGTCAAGGTCTTCGATGCCTTTTAGTGGTTTGAATTGCTACCAGGAGTCGTGCCAAAACATAGCACTCTCCCCGTTTCTAACCTCCCAGAAGGCATGATCCTGAACCAAGGTGCGGTTTTTCCAAGTTGTGTTCCAGATGTTGAACCCTCAGATTCTAGTGTTATGTCTGATGAGCTGATTGACCGGTGTTAGTGGGGAATATTTGTGTCTCCAAATTTTTTCCCATGCCGTTGTAGGAGCTTTCAGCCAACACCACTAGATTTTAGCTCCCATGACTTGATTGAGTTTTCCTTGGTCCCGTAGGCCTAGTTCCCCTTGACTCTTTGGCATACAAGTTTTGTCCCAGCTCACTAGGGACCACTTCTTGTTTGGCTGGTGACCGTGCCAGAGGAAGTTGCGTTGCAAGTTTCTTATGGCTTTTATGATGTGTTTTGGAGCTGCTAGGACCGTGAAAAGATAGGTGGGGAGGGTTAGTAGGACGAGTTGGGAGGCAATATTAAGGGGTCTGAAAGTCCAATTGCTTAGTCTATTGGAGATGGAAAGGAGAAGGTTGTCCCAGGAGATGGATCTGGCTGCAACTCCCGTGAGGGGGATGCCTAGGTAATTGGACGGAAGGGAGCTCCTTGGTATGCCTAGGAGTCTGGAGACATGGGCTTGAACAGGGGCAGGGTTATTGAAGAAATAGAGTTTGGACTTATCAAGGTTTAGAGACATGCCGAAGGCTTCCGTGAAGTCAGAGAGGATAGAGTTGAGGGTGCAAGCTTCACGTGTCGAAGGGGAGTTGATTAGAAGTGTGTCGTCCATGAACTGACTATGGGAGAGGGCTGGCTGAAGGTTGTGGAGAGGGAGTCCTTTGAGGGAGCCCTCTGAGAGCGCCACTGTGATGGATCTGCCTAGACCTTCCACCATGAGGGAGAAAAGAAAGGCTGAGAGGGGGTCCCCCTCTCGAATTCCACGGGAAGGCGAGAAGGGCCTGGAAGGAACTCCATTGACCAAGATGGAGAAAAAGGTGGAGGAGACCAGATTGAGGATCCACTTGACCCAGCCTTAAACAAAGCCAAAGGAGTCAAGGACGGCTTTGAGATATTGCCAACTAGCTCTATCAAAAGCTTTGGAGAGGTCCAGTTTTATTAACATACCTAGGGTTTTGGAGGTTTTGAGAGAGTGAATGACTTCGTGCGCCAAAATGACGTTGTCCATGATTTTCCTGCCTTCCACGTATCCCGCCTGTTCTTTAGAGATGACATGCGTCAGGATAGGTTTCAGTCTGTTGGCTATGACCTTCGTGATGATCTTATAGATGACATTGCAGAGGGCTATGGGTCTGAAGTGCTTGGGGTTGGTGACTCACTCTTCTTTTCGAATGAGAGTGAGGAACGTCGCGTTTAGAGCGGGAAGAACCACTCCCGAAGCTCTCGATTCCTCAACCACTTCCCAAACTTATTTTTTTATCAGGTCCTAGCAATGATGAAAGAAATTTGTGGTAAACCCATCCAGTCCCGGGGCCTTTCCTGGGGGCATATCCTTTACTGCCTGATCCACTTCCTCCTGAGTGATAGGCCTGGTGATCATGGTGTTTTGTTCCACTGTCACTAAGGCCGGGATGTGCATTGTGACTCTTTGAATGGCAGTCGTTCTGTCCACCTGGATTTCTGTTAGGAGGTCTTGATAAAATTTGATTAGTTCTGTTTCTATTTCAGAGTGGTTCCTGATTGTGGTGCCTTGCCCGTTTTCTAAGTGTGTGATCATGTTGATATGTCGTCGATGCATCACTGTCCTGTGAAAGAACTTGGTGTTCCTCTCCCCCTCCTTGAGCCACTGAACTCGAGATTTCTACTTCCATAGAATCTCCTCCTGTTTTCTTCGCTCTTCCAGTTGCTCTCAGAGCGTTACTTCCTCAATCATGAGGTCATCGGTTCTAGTCCCAGCGATGAAGGTTTTCTGAATCGCTTCTAGCTGGCTTTCTATGTCTTGAATGTCGTGGAAGATGTCTCCAAAACAGTTCTCGTTCCATTGCTTCAACAACTGCTTGAAGTTCTTGAGTCTTTGCTGAAATCTATACATTCTTGAACAATGATCTATTTCAGCCTGCATCCACCAGTCCTTGGCTAGGTGTTGGAAGTCTGGATGAAGGAGCCAGAATTTCTCAAAGCGGAAGGGCTTGAATCTGGGCGTGGTTTCAAGATTCATGCTAAGGACCAGCGACCAATGGTCTGAGCCGACTCTCGGTAGGATGAGGCTTTCCAGCAGGGAACCTGACTCCATGAGTGCTTATGAGACTAGGAAGCGGTCCAATCGACAGGCTATGTGCTGGGCACCCGATCTGCGATTCGACCAAGTGAAGGTGCCATTGCTATTTTCTATGTCTACTAAATTGAGATGGTCAATAAGAGTTTTGAACATACCACTATCTTGCTCCAGCTTTTTGGTACCTCCTATTTTTTCTTCCAGCGAGAGGATCATGTTGAAGTCCCCTCCCAAGATCTAGTTGCGCGTGGTCACCAGGGTTTTGATGAGTTCCAGCCTCTGCATGAGTTTGTCTTTTTCTTGCTGACTGTGTGGGCCATAGACATTCGTAATGTCCCCCTCCTGAGTCGAGCCAATGATTTTGAAGTGTGTCGTTATTGTGCCCATTGTTGAAAATGGGTTGTGGATGCTGACGCTTGCAGGGTTCCAAAGGATGGCTAAGCCTCCTAAGGCTCCTGCAGAGTCTGTTGATATGAAGTTGCAATCTCGCCAGATTTGCTGAAATATGGTTTCAGCTTCTGCTCCTGGACATTTGGTTTCATGTAGTAAGAGAATATCTGGATTCTCATCTTTTATGCATTCTCGGAGGGTCCTTTGTTTTGACCATCCATTAAGTCCTCATATATTCCAAGTGAGGATTTTCATCATTGAGTTGGTGTCGGGGTTTGGAGATAAACCTCCGAGATCTTTTGGATCTGTCCTGAATTTATCATGAGGTTGCCTGCTTCCCTGATCAGTTGTTGCACTATTTTGCGACCTCTTCTTTTGTTTTCTTGAGGGATTTTCTTCGAGCCAGAGTGTGAGTCCATGGCTATGCCTAGCCTTGATGTGGATCCCGCAGAGGAATTGATGAAAAATTTGTGCACCTTACGTAGTTGTTCTTCAGGAAGGGTTTGCAGGTCCTTTTGGTTCAGGGCCTCCTCTATCTTTTCGAGATCTATGCCTGCAAGGTCTCTTTTGTCCAGCTGCATTGGGGTGTCTCCGTCTCCCTCTCCTCGGTCTTCCATGGGTGCTTCCTTTCCTTGGGGGGGGGGGAGTTGGAGTTGTTGTGTTTTTCGGTGCTTGTTGCAGGTTTTTGTGCGGATCTTGGACTTCTTCTTCTTCAGGTAGGTGGTTCAGGATCTCATAGGAGTTTCTTGTTGCAATGTTTTGATTTTTCCCTTGGTTTTGCCTCCTTGGTGGATTTCTTTTCCTTGGTGCCACCATAGTGAATCCATCCTTTTGTGCTGTCTCATCTGGCTTAGCAATTGGTTTGATGAGGGGGCAGTCCCTGTAGAGGTTCCCATGCTCGTGGTATCTCCTGCAGTGAAAGGGAATGTGCTCATAGTCCAGGGTTTGCTGCCAGTCCTCGTCTTGGTATTCTAGAGTTACTGAGCTGGGTAGTGCCTTTGAGATGTTCATGTAGACACAGATCCTAGCATAGGAGGTGTATTTCCTTTGTCTGGTGGCTTCTGACGCTCGTACATACTGCTCTAGGGTGTTTCCGATGCCCATTAGAATCTCCTCCAGCCAAAACTCTTGGGGTAATGAGTATAAGCGGATCCACACTGGGGCCATGGTGAAGTCTTCTTTGTCAGGGCTGAACCGCTCGGTCCAAAATCTTAGGAAAAGACCAATTGAGTTGAAGAAGTAAGGCCCGTTTTTGAATATCCTGTCTTTATCCTCTAGGTTGTACAAGATGATTGTAAAAAATCCCTTGGAGCTGAGTTGAACTTCGTAATCCCCTTTGGGGTTCCACCAGTGTTTGATCCATTTATGCAGATCCCGCTCTGAGGGCCAGAGCCCCAGGAATTTCCCTATGAGAGCATGTTCTTTCATGAACTCTGTGTGTTCTCCTAACCTGGTGGAGCTAATAATATATCTTGGTGCTTTTTCTAGTTGGGGTATGCATTTACCTGGTTCCTAGCCTCAGTGTGGTTTCTCCTGGGAGGTTCCATCTTCCGCTTCCGTGTCCATTTCCTTGCTGAGGCCATGTTCTCTGGCCAGGAGTTGCTCGCGTACTTGTTGGGGCGGCTCGAAGGCTGGTCTCTTTGCATGCGTGCCTGATCGATCATTAGCGACGATCTTGTTGTATGAGGGGGGATGTCCCCCCCCCTCTGCTCCCATTGAGCTGCATCAGAAGACCAGGGTCTGGGTTGTGCTGTAGAGCTTGCAGAGCTCGCGTCGCGCAGGGGCTATGGCTGTGGGAAATCGCTGCTGCGGTGGGAGGATTAGGGTTTCTTGACTTACATTACACAGTTAATCCTGAAAATGATATCTAATATGTTTCACTGTAGAAGCCCCTTTATGCTTAAATTCTTTTACTTTTTGTTTATTATCATTCTTGTAATCCTTCATCTTTTCTTTCTAACTTTTATAAAAGTAAAAAAGGTACAAAAATCATAAATTACAAAACACATAAAAAAATAAATATTAAAAATACAAAGAAAAATGAATTCATGCTTGGAATATAGGTTAGAGGATATTTAACCTAGGTTCTAATGTGTTTTCTTGTTGTGGCTCTAAAACCAGGATGATATTCTTGTCTCTTCCCTCCTAGCAACACAGAATTTCGAGTTGTTGGTTTATGGAAATTTCCAGTTTCGACATCAACAAGGAGTTGTTCCAAGGTGGCACCAACGTTTTTTGGTTCAATCGAAGTTTTAACTTGGATTGGACCATTGGCGTACCAACTAGCGCTCCCTTCTAATTTGAAAATTCATAATTTTTTTCATGTTTCATTATTAAAAATATATATTCATGATCCTACTCACATAATTGATTGGAACATGGTGCAGGTGGAACCATAAGAAAAGTTCCAAGAGGAGCCTCTATGCATTCTAGACAGGAACGAAACAGTCCTTCAAAACAGAGCCATCACCCGTGTAAAAGTGCAATGGAAACACTTCAGTCCTAAGAAGGATATTTGGGAGTTAGAAGATGAAATGATGAAATCATATCCAACTGTGTTCCAAGTAAGGACGGGTAGGAAAGACTAACATAGAGAACAATGTTATTCTTAATGGGGAGAGGATGTAATATCCTCAAGTATTAAACATTTTATTGAATAATTTCCAATAACGGAAATTCGTACTGGATTTTATTAAGACATTTAATTGTTATTAAGTGTTTGACTTGCCGGTTGTCCTCTTTTGATGGACAGATGTAAGAGACAAAAGTTTTTGATTAAATAAATGTAGGAAACATATGGAACAACCAGATTAAAACTATCTAACTATGACTCAATGAGTGGGGAACATGTTTGAGTTAACTCAGAGTTGGATTTAACAAGTGTCAAAAGTGGATTTCTATCACTGGAAGCCCCTAAAAATCAAGGATTTCTAAAGATGCAAATTTACAAGGAGGGAAAGTAATTTAATGAGAAAGTCCTAGGAACAATGAGGATAAATACAACATATGTAGGAGGCAAGATGTTGCCTAGTATGTTGAAAAAGAATGGGTTATTTTTTGTGTGAGCACAGGTGGTATTAGGAAAATAATTATGAACTGTGTAGATGTACTTTGGCTAAGGAGGAAACTCAGATCTCTCTTATGGATTCATAGTTATACTTGGGGATGATCATTGACAAGTAGGTTGTTTGTTTTGCATCTATGGTTAGGTGGAACGTGGTTGTTCCATTTGTTTCCATCTTGATTGGTACAGATATAATTATTGAATTCTTCATTCCATCTTATAAATTATACAAAAAACCATGTTACAGTGTAGGAGTTAGCATTATTGATGATAATCTATGAAATGTCTTCGAGATAGTGCAACTATAATACCTTTGGAGAAAAATGAAAATATCATATTTAAAGAGAAATCATAAATACCATACAAAAATACTTAAATATATATATCCATATTAAGGGCATTTTTATTGAAATATAAACTGAATTAAAATTGTCAATAATTCTAGTATCATATTGATGGATGACACAGGGATATAGGGCACCCTTATATTCCTCGAAAAAAAGAAATCTGTAGTTCATTGAACAAAAATTTCATCTCCTCGGACAAAATATTTTGCAAGTAAACATACAAATTAATTTCAAAGGTTCAGGGAATAGATATCGACGACATAAGAACCCAAATACCTTACGAACATCCTTTGGAAATTCCAGTGTGGAAAACCTCCCTTTACATGCAAAAAAAGAAGAAGGAAGAAAACGATTACTTACAGTAATACTCGAACTTAATAGTGAACACATATATTGTTAGAGATAATGCCTACAATTGTAGTAACTGTGAGTTTCTAGGTTAGCTATGACTGTTGTAACTGTGAGTTTCAACTATGACTATTGTAACTGTGAGTTTCTAAGTTTACTATTTTTAGCTAATCAGATCCACTTTCTTAGGATCTAGATTGCTAGGAGTCAATGATCTGCATGCTATATATGTAACCTCCATTTGTCTATTAAGTAATACAAACTATTCTTTGTGTGTGAATCTTGTGCAATGGTTGCTCTCTCGATTTTTAAGTCGGTATCAGAGCAAGGTTAGAATCTTGCTGGCATTGTTGGGTGGAGGGGGTCTGGCTACTGCTGCATGAAGGAGGTTCGGTTGTGTTGTTGTTGCATAGAGTATGCTTCGTAGAGCTACCAACATGAAGTACGATTATCTCACTAAGGAGCTGCCGCATTCGTAGCAAATGGCCATCGAAAATATTTCACCGTTTGGTATCTCGATGTGGATAGATATGAAGGAAGAACCACCATAAACAGTCACTGCCCTACTTTTCTACTTATATATGTATGTGTGGTGTGTTTAAATTTTGTTTATGTATGTTAGATATATTATGTGTGTGAGAGAGTGTGATTTTATTTGTAATCAAATGATGAAGAACCAAATATGTAACAGAGTGACATAATTCAGGCTTGTTGTTCTTCATGTTCTTCAGAGCTACAAGAGAACACATCACTGGTTTCAGTATGTGTACCAGTCTGTTATACACTGATGGATCTTGATTTTCTTCAGTGCTCCAAGATCAACAGTTACAGATTATGTTTTGTGTATGTGTGGCGAGTTTAAAGTTTTTATATAAGTGTTTAAGTAAAAATAAGAACTTGTATCTTGATGCAAGCTGGTAGCCCCAGTTTCAGGTACAATGTTTTTATTGGAAGTCACCTTGTGTAAAGGAATGTTGAAGACATTCAGTATCCAAACTGTTCTTCTATATACTGAAGGATAGCCGAAAGCAAAAATCCAACAGATGAAGGCAAGTTCATAGAATGCATCAATAATTGGCACCTTTTATCACGGAAGCCCCGATGAGCTGAGTTGTCAAATTGTCCAGTATACAAGTGCTACAATTATGGTCAGAAGCATTTTGACTTTAAATGTGTCGATGGAAAGCTCGAAGAAGAGGGAGAAGAAAGAGTGGAATCCGTGTGATTGTAGAGTGAGTTTCAGTGTTGAGGAAGACCAGATCAGACAGACAGATGAAAGTTTTAGTGTTGTAACCTTTTGTTATGTTTTGTAAATTGTGATTGTGATATTTGTAATGTAAGAATTAAGGGAGGGTGTTAGAGATAATGCTTACAATTGTAGTAACTGTGAGTTTCAAGGTTAACTATGACTCCTGTAACTGTGAGTTTCAACTATGACTGTTGTAACTGTGAGTTTCTAAGTTTACTATTTTTAGCTAATCAGATCCACTTTCTTAGGATCTATATTGCTAGGAGTCAGTGATCTGCATGCTATATATGTAACCTCCATTTGTCTATTAAGTAATACAAACTATTCTTTGTGTGCGAATCTTGTGCAATGGCTTCTCTCTTGATTTTTAAGTTATATACCATTTATTTATATTCAAGAAGTCATGGAAACAATATACTACTTCCTTTGGCATGAATCATGGTCGTTGAGAAGTGTAGGGATTACGAAAAACCTTGTCCTTTTTTCCTATCTTAAAAACAAAAGGAAAATTGTATTCAGGTCATTTCTTTGATACTATTGAATTGGTAGAAGTAGTAGTAAAGAAACGAAAGTTATTAAATATGGTAATATTATTACCTATATCTTTTTTGGCATCGAAATCTAATTTGGAAGAAATCGATGCAGCATTGAAATGAGGAAAACTCATTTAACTTCTGATGAGTTATCTCACAGAAAAAAGGAACCAACATTAAAACCATATCTAGAACTTTCGAATCAAAATTAATAGTGTTAATGCATAAGAATGGATGTAAACTCTGAAAGGAATATATATATATATATATATATATATATATATATATATATATATATACATGTATATAAATTTGACACCATGGTACAGAGACGGAACCGAAATATATGATCGCATTAACATGTCACTATTGAAAGCACATTCTCGTTCCAGACCTGAATGTGCTCCTAACGGAAAAAAAATAAATGAACCGGTTACAAAAAATAATAAGGAAAGGAAATATCAATAATAATTCAAAAGGGATGATATTAGTAAAATGATTTAAACACATAATTTCATTTCTTACAATATCAGGATAGTTTGATGTAAAAATTTTAGGAAGCTCAATCTAGAGCTCTATCTATGTGTATGGTCAGTCAAAACCATTGTAACTCTGTGAACCTCGAAACATATTTGCAGGTATAACTTGTAGTAATCATCACAGAAGTTGAATATAATAGAGTTCTTTGTGGATATGTAATGTCCCCATTGTTACGTCTACAGTGAAGCAGAAGTGCGAAGATTTTTTTTTTTTTATTAAGGGGCAAGAAGGTGATGACGACAATAGTTAACTACACCACTGACAACGAATGCAAGCATGAAGTCTAGGAAATAGGCAACTATGACTCCATGCACTGGCACAAGGGAAACTGGGAAAAACATGCATAGAACAATAAGGAGGAATGACTACCTGCCCGATGCAAACAAGACACACCTACAAGTTAAGGGACAACAACCCCCTCCCAAGACAGTGACCAATGATGAACAAGACTAGAACCTCAAGGCACGTGTACCAAACGCATGAAGGTGTTCCACCCATAAGCCAAAAGCAGCTTACAATGCTCAAAAACACTCACACAGACACATTGACTCCGACCAAGTTCTCGTTAGTCGTTATCCAATAGGGAGCACCATGATCCCCTGATCAGGAATCATGTCATCCCCAGTGATAGACATGTTAAAATTATGGTAGATGCGGAAGGTATTTACCCCCACGTGTGAACCTGACGAGAATAGAAGACTCCAGAAAGCAAGAGAAACCTTAATGAGTTGGATAATAACCCTAGAAGACTTGTCGGCTCAAGAAAATAATTTATATTAGGCTATTAGCCTCCAAGAGAAGAAGTCGGCCAGAATTAATAATAATATACTAAATAGACACATACCCAGAAGGAGAAGTCGGCCCCAACAAACTGGCAGGATTACTATAAATAAAGGGCGCCAATTCTCATTTGACAGCATCTCAAAATTGTAGTTTCCCAGTTGGTGTGCACTGCAGTTGCAGTTTGGTGCGCAGGTTTGGAGGAGGGTTGCAGGTGTAGCTGTAGTAGCAACTAGTTTCAGTATTCGCTTGGATATCTCTTGATAGGGTTTGGAACATCCGATCAGTCTTTTGTGATGCGTTATCCTTGGGGATTGATGTGCTACTCTTTGTTTGGCTATATAGCCTAGGGTTTTCTTTCGAAGGAATTCTCAGGTCAAGGTTAAGGTGCTCGGAGGGAGGCTTCGGCCTGTGGTTGGGTGACGAGGGTATCGTCAATGGTAAAACAAGCACACCATCTTCTATATTCTAACAGGTTATGGGCCCACACCCCTTCAGTTAGCCTAAAATGCTGGAAGGAAACATAGCCACCAGATATTGAGCTCGTTGAGGTATTGTCGCTAGGGTTACTAGCAGGAGCAGTTTCCAAAAGCACTACAGCTAGGGTTACTAGCATAAGTAGTTGCAGAAACCCTAAATATCTTATCGAGGCACCTTAATTGACGATATTGATCTAATCTTTGGATAGATCGGTGTTCCCTAGCCTAGCGCATCTCCCAGTACTCTCAGAAGGCCAAGACGTGAAGTTTGAATTTCTGGTCAAATCTAGGGTTTGACCAAGTAAAGCAAGCCATGAAGAATTCTATGAAGTCTCAGAACAAGCTAGATGGAGCCTCTAACTTTAGAAAAATGGAAGACAAGGATTGACCTCATCCTTGTTAAGAATAAAGTGTTGGATATTGTGAAAGGAAAGATCATGAAGCCAAAGTTTGAAGAAGGAGAAGAGAACGAACCGAAGAACGTTGCAACTATGGAGAAGTTCAAAGACACTAACATCAATGCAATGAGTATCATAGTGGATTCCATAAAAGACCACTTGATACCCTACATCTCCCATATTGACTCATCGAACAAGATGTACGATGCCCTAACAAATCTCTTCTCAGTTCGAAACATTGGACAAGTTATGAGTCTAAAGAATGAGCTCCGTGACATGAAGATGAATGATGACGACAACATAACATCATACTTTGTAAGGATCTCCCAGTTAAGAGATCAACTACAAGCTATTGAAGAGATCACTTCAGAAAAGGAATTGGTGAACATAGTACTCAATGGTCTTCCCAAGATGTGGGATGCATTTGCCACAAGCATGAACACAAGGAAGGAGTACCTAACATTTGAATAACTTTGGACTTGTTGTGCTCAAGAAGAATCAAGGATCAATGCAAAAGAGAAACCCCAAAAGAAGTATGACGATCAAGCCTTCACAACAAGATTCAAGAACTTCAGGGACAAAAGAAAGTTCGATTCAAGAAGGAAGCCAAAGCAAAGAAAGGATATTTCAGAAATACAGTGCTTCAACTGTCAAAATTACGGTCACTACCAGAACCAGTGTCCAGAGCTAAAGAAAAGGAAAGAGAAACATGAAGCTTCAGTTGTCGAAGAAAAGGAACTGACAAAGAAGACTAAGTAGGATGGAAGAGATTTCTTCTACTAAAAGGTAACAACACTCTTCTTATTTTCTTGTACATATCTTGCTTGCATCGTCACTGTACATATCTTGTATATCTATCTCTTTGAAGATAATGTGTTACAAGAAGAACTATACCTACGAAAGAACAACAAGACAAGAATGAATATCACTAGATATTACACATGAAAGAATGAAATATATCATGTGAAAGCTATTACAAGATAAGCCAAAATCAGAATCAATCCTGAAGAGACTTAGAAGTTAGACATCAAGAGAAATTGGAGAAATACCTATGACGACAACTAAGACAGAACCATGGATTCTTTTAAGACAAGAGAGCCAATTATATATTGTAGAAGACAATAAGGATGGAGAGAGAAGCATGGACTCAGTCAGACGAAGGGAGTAGATTATATGCACTCTTACATGAAGCAAGGATTAGGAGGGAGATAATCCTATGATCCATTGAAGATGATGAATTGTATATATCCATGGTAGCAGTCATGAAACACAATACATGTTCATCTCAACCGTAGAAGAATACCTCTTCAAAGAGAAGCCTTAAAATATTCCTGGTTGTCCATCCAGATTCCTGATCCTATAATGAAGGTAAGAAGTGGAATCTCTAGGACATGGAATCTATAAGAAACTCCATGGACCCAAAATTAAAAGAAAAACATGAAGAGGAACATAAGGATTCCAAGAAAGAAAGAAGAACCAGAAGAACTAGTCATTCTATCAAGAATCACAAGATTACCATCCTGATATGAACTCACTAAAAGCAATCAACCAAAAGAATTGAAAGTCGTGATGAAGAGTAGTGTACGAAAGACTTATGAATGAAAGCCTTGCGAGATCTAGAACCAGAGGTTCTCTCAGATGGAGGGAGGAGACTATGATGATTGATTGTTCCAGTACACCAGACTTATCTCTATATAAGTTGTTATATTATCCGCAACATCCATGAGTTAGAATTCCACATCAGATGAATGCAAAGAATGTTCTCGAGAAGAAATTGAGTAAAGAGTGCATATAGAGCAATCTCAAGACTTTGAGGCATACCCGAAAGATACTCTTGTATGCAGATAAGAAGAAGACAACTTGGTAGAGAACCTCCAGTGCACAGCAGAAGCGTGGTGAAGATTTCCTATAACATCAAGATGACTACTCAGAAGATCAGATCTCGTGATGAAAGAAGAAGTACCACATGGATATGTTCCAATTCTCCAACTATGATATACTCTACTATTCAGATCTACATGAAGCCTTCACAATGTTCCATACTACAGTACAAGCATTACATTATCCATGATAAATTCCAGAAGGGAGAAAATGATTTCTCCAATACATATCTCCATAGATGAGCAGATAAGCATACATTTTGGTAAAGCCTATATTCAAGATGAAAGGACTTGCATACTCAAGCTAGAGCTCATGGAAATAACTCTATTAACTGGACGAGAAGACTCTCCAAACTAGAAGAAGGTATGCAAACATTTATTTTTGTAATTGAAATAAATCTCCAGTTAGGAGGTAGCATTGAAAATATTATCTTTGTAATTGAAAAATAGTCCAGATTGGACAGATGCTTTCCTCTTCGAAAAGTGGATTAAGATTTCTGACGGACAATGACTTCCCATTGTAGTTAACATGGGAGGCAGACTGATTGTTGATGTATCATAGACAATGACTTCCCATTAAGGGGAGTGGTCTAGGACAGTCATTCTTCTTGACAGTCACTCTGAGTAGTGGTCAAGTAGAATGGTCTGCCTCATCGGGAAGTCATTCTTTCGAAGTTCACAGTTGTGAGCATTTTCGAAGAATTGTTCGTTTTGGAGCTTGATGCAGGACATACATTCCTCAAGGGTTATACATTCTCTCCAAGTTACACTTTAGTGTCGAAGGACTGGCCCAGGGGGGGAATGGTCCGGACAGTTATTCCTCGAGGGCAGATTCATTCCCTCTAGGTTACACTTTGTTTAGTGTAAGAGGAATGGACCAGGGTAAGGAATGGTCCAAACATTTCTTGAGGGCAGACTCATTCTTTCTAGGTCAAACTTTGTTTAGTGTCAGAAGAATGGTCCAGGTTCAGAAATTAGAAACAATCCTTCTTCCTTGGTTGAGAAGAATGGGGCAGATAACCCATTATTGATATTCTATGTTGAGGGCAGACATTCTTTCAGACCTCACAGATGTGAGTGAAATATTGGCCCAAATGATTATTATTGATGTTCTATATTGAGGGCAGACATTCTTTCAGATCTCATAGACGTGAGTGAAATATTGGCCCAGATGATTATTGTTGATATTCTATACTGAGGGCAGACACTCTTTCAGATCTCATAGACGTGAGTGAAAGGTTGGCCCAGATGATTCATTTTTTATCATAACATTGTTTCTATGTAGATGAAGACCACTGTGGTGGCAGACATTCTTTTAGATCTCACAGACGTGAGTGAAAGATTGGCCCAGATGATACCGTTTTTATCATAACATTGTTTCTATGCAGGATGCTCTCAGATATTTGCTATGAAGACTATATGATAGTAGATGAGGACTACTGTGGTGAATATGTTTCACTGTTCGCAACTATGATTTATTGATCAGGTACTTGTCTGTTACTTGATGTGGTAGTTAACCACTGGATTGTAGTTATGTACTACTATGAATAGACACAGGTGTGTTCTATCCTTGTTCTAATTTCCTTGAAGACTATGAGAAGTTTATTGGAGACAATGATCATTCAGATGAATGATGAACAGACATTTTCCAAACGGAAAATAGTTTAGAGCTTTTACTCCTCTTGTATCACTCTATGGTGAGAGTGACTTATCCAACATCATATATAACTACTCAGATGAAGTATGGTTTCGAGAGATGATGTAGCTGATGGTGATAGTGATGCTCATGATCTAGTCATGAAATAATCTAGATGACTATATTGATGCTATCGGGTAAATGGTATGTTTTGTGCTCAAGTCCATTACCTGTAAATACCTCTCTATCTAGGAGGGAGTGTTAATATTATGGTAGTTGTGGGAGGTATTTACCCCCACGTGTGAACCTGGCGAGAATAGAAGACTCTGGAAAGCAAGAGAAACCCTAATGAGTTGGTTAATAACCCTAGAAGCCTTGTTGGCTCAAGAAGATAATTTATATTAGGCTATTAGCATCCAAGAGAAGAGTCAGCCAGAATTAATAATAATATACTAAACAGACACATACCCAGAAGGAGAAGTCAACCCCAACAAACTAGCAGGATTACTATAAATACAGGGTGCCAGTTCTCATTTGACAGCATCTCAAAATTGCAGTTTGCCAGTTGGTGCACACTGCAGTTGCAGTATAGTGCGTAGGTTTGGAGGAGGGTTGCAAGTACAGATGCAGCAGTAGCTAGTTTCAGTATTGGCTTGGATATCTCTTGGCTAGGGTTTGGAACATCTGATTAGTCTTTTGTGATGCGATATCCTTGGGAATTGATGTGCTACTCTTTGTTTGGCTATCTAGCCTAGGGTTTGCTTCCAGAGGAATTCTCAGGTCAAGGTTAAGGTGCTTGGAGGGAGGCTTCAGCCTGTGGTTGGGTGACGAGGGTATCGTCAATGGTAAAATGAGCACACCATCTTCTATATTCTAACAAGACACATCAATAACCTTGGTGCCACACATCCTATCTAGATCGAGAACTCTAGGTAAATCCGACGTGCTAGGAGTCGAATACCGATAAGAAAACAACAAGAAAACTCCAACAACAAGTCGACAAATACTAGGGAATGACTACTAGGGAAGGCACAAGCCAATACACGACTTCATCAACCACTCAACCCTTTTATGCAGTCTAACCGGTCAATAATTACCATCTAATTAGGGTTGAATACACATCTAAATTTATCATTATTTACGATCTAAAAGGGAAATTCTAAATTAATTCCAAATTGTAATCTAACTAGCAATTGACATCATATAACAACATTTACCATATAAATACAGGAAGCTATAATGAAATAATGATTAACACATTACATTACAACATCCAGTCTATCTACACTAAATGTACCAAAATGACAGTTGTCTATTAACATTAAAAGAATTTGCTAAGAAGTGACAATTCCATTAAGCCATATACATTCAATGAGAAATTAAAGCCATATACATTCGATGATATTTACTGCCATATGCATTTAATGAGATTTAATGCCATAAACCTGATCATATTTAATGTTATTCAGAGCCATTCAATGCAGTCGATGACATTCTTAAACGATATCCTAAAACATAATTATTACTGCTAATTAAAATAGAGGGAAGTTGTCCATAACCAAAATGCCAATTATTAATGCTGTAAGGAAAAGGAAAAGAAAAATCAGGGGTAAGAATGCTGAAGAAAATAGTTAGTTGTCTAATAAAATTGCTAAATTCATTGTCATCAATGCAGAATCAATTAGCGAGTTGGCTCACATACAGGGAAGATATCGTTGTCTGAAAAGATATGGTTGTCAAGTGAAACCAGGAACAAGAATTTAACTGGAAAATATAGTTATCAATCATTGTCTACTGAAGTATTACTCCATTACACATCGTTGTATCTAACTCATTGTCACAAATTTAACTGTGGTAAAATGGATTTCAGGATTATTGACCCACCACAGTTCACTACCTAAAATCAAGGCTACCTGTGACTAAACGCTATCCAATCTCATTAAGAAAATACAGCCATACAATCACAAATCGTAGAGGAAATGGTATTACAACAATTACATGGTTACAATCGCAGAGGTATAGGTGTCACAACATTTATGGTTACAAATCACAGAGGTAGGGTGTCACAACAGTTGTATGGTTACAAATTGTTGCGATATCCTCCCGAAATTTCGCCGGGTCATAAGTTAAGATCAACAATAACAATAAATAAATAATGTTAGGTGTGAATATAGAAGTCACCGTACATGTTTCAGGGAATTAAATCTCTGTGCATAATTTTAAAGAATAAGTTAACCCTACATACTGTTGGGTGCAAAATTAAGATTTTTATTTGCTATCACAGTAAAGAGGATTCGTTATCTCTATCACTATGAAAATGAATCGCTGTCAAACCCGTATGCAACCTAGAAACTCAGACTATAAATTCCATTCGAAGAACTAGCAAAGGCTAACTCAATGACCTTACAAATTGGATTGCTAGGTAATAACATTGTTAACCAACACTATAAAAAAAATGGAATGTTAAAACAACTAAAAGTCCATCAATTTACAATGCAGCTATACACCATAGGAAAACATAGTCCTTCAATACATTTTCATAGTCATTTGATATCATAAACTTACTGCCACCTGAATGTATAAAATGTAATCTCGCATAGAAACGCTATCAAAAATGATGCCCAGAAATACATGACAAAAATAACTGGCCTACATATGTTAAGTTTGTTGTCAATATTACTATTTGAACCATAGACATAGATGAGTATAAAATCACTGCTAATGACTGAATATAAATTGTTTTCATTAAATAAATATGCAGTCTCATATGACACTAAACACAATCGCATTCGCCATTAATTTAATCGCATGGCCATTACATAAAATCATATGTTTTATTGCGAAAGCATGTAGTGTTTTAACATTCAGGCGGTGAGGTTTTTCCAAGCAAATTGTAGTCAATAAAAGTAAACGAAATGCCCACCAATACACCCCACTAACCAGCAAGGAGAAAGCCTTTGATGGATAAGAAAAACCTGCCAAGGGAATAAAATCACAAGGCAAATCTTCCCTTAAAGTAAAAAAAAAAATGAAAAGCGGTCCTACGAAGTGGAAAATCGCTAGATTAACAAGGGGAAAATCGCAGTCACAACTAGAGGAAAAAAACACAGAGTTAAAGAAAACTTCACCATTAATAAAAAATTGCAGGGTTAATTAAATGCATCAAGGCATAAGACTACACGCTACTTAGAACAACCAACTAGGTTATATGATTGGCATGAACATCCTTTGCTCATCATCCATGCACATAAAATAAGGGCGTTTAGATCCATAGGTCTATTAACACCGAAGTGATGAATGTAGATCAGGCTCCTGGATGACTGCTCATGCGTGGACTGATGAGCTAGGGATGAAGGAATAAATAAACTGCAATCATCATAAATCAATATTCCATAATATGGTCAAGACATGCAGGGGTCGAGGGCATGTGAATCAATCAATAATGAGCTAAAGGCTATGGGGGAAATTTCAGTCATCAACTAGAATTTTAAGACAATCATTTTCTTTACCCAATTAAACATACAAAACTAAAAGCATAAATCATACTAACAATCTACCATGTAGAAATAAAGGAAGCGTACTGTATCCCAAGTCGCCTTCTATAAGTTGATGTCTCACGTGCTTTGTACAACTCCCTCTTGTCGACCAATGAGACCTCACCGGTACCTCCCAGCCAACGCTAGGGGTACTCCTTTTCCCCCTTAGCCCCCCGAGATGCAAAGGGGCCACATACACTAACTATAGAATCAACTAGCTCTGGGCTTGCCCCACAAGGTCAGGCTACAACTCCTCACCGAGCTGGGTATCCCAACTCCCACATGTTAAGTAATTCAAGTATAAATTTCTGCAGCGTAATGTTATGCATAACAAAAGAGATCCATCATATTCCTCCTTCCTCTTTTACATAGATTTTCTAAGTTAATTACTTTCCCAAAATCCCTTTAATTTATTGTTCAATATTTTAATTCATAATAATCCTTCCCGTACATGTGTCACCCATCCCCTTCATTGCACCAAAAATTAATTTCCTTAATTAATTAATTACCCCTATTTCCCTGACTCACCTAAAATCACTCCTAGAATCACTCCTAGGTGTCCCTATATTCCCTTACAAGTTTTAATGACTTCCCCCCTTATTAATTTACAAGTTGAGTTTAATTTAGAAGGTTCTTAAATGCTAGATACCTTACTAAGTTAGACTTTTTTCTTTTTCCTTGCGTTTCCCCTTTGTTTTTATGTTTCCCACTTTTTCCTAGTTTCCTAATTATTTTAGATTTCCCTCTTTCCCTTTTTTTATTTAAAACTCAATTTGGCAAGTGTAGAAAATTAACCTTTTCCCTTTTCCCTTTTTAATTAAGAAAATTTAATTAGTATAAGTGACAACACAACTATTTCCCCTTTTTCAAATTTTATCCCCAAAAAGGTTTTCATAAATTAAAATAATTACTCACCCCCTTCTCTACACACGATTAATGAATATTATCATTTTTATTTTTATTTTTACAACATATTTTTCTTTTACCACAAGTTTCACCTAGACCTAGATTTTAATTTTCGAGGTTAGGCGACATTTTATTAGGGAAATTGTTTTAAATCTTTATTATCATGTTATTCATCCTAAGGCCATCTAGGTTTATTCATTTATTAATTAACACCGTGACATGCCCTTTAGGATGCACTAGGTTCTCCAAGGGTGCCACTCGCCTTCTTATGTTTCTCCTACGCGATGTGCCCTTCAGAACGCACTATGTGCTCCAAGGGTGGCACTCGCATCTTTCAATTTTTCTTGTGCAATGTGCCCTTCAGGATGCACTACGTGCCCCAAGGGTGGCACTCGCCTCTTGATTGACTTGGTAGACATCAAAAACCCCTGGAGTCAATACTCCGCCAACCAAGTGATCTTGTGGGAGACTAAGGCCCTTTAAGGAATAAGGCCCCTGCCTTATTGCACGCCCCTTAGAATCATCATGAGTGACTGTCACAGTCAGCCCTCACGACATTGCGGGTATTCTCGAACTAGGTAGTCATTAACCTACAGTTCAAGCCAAGATGGGAGTGCTAGTATGTTGTGGTAGGGCTATTGTCCACACCTCTCCCTCAACGTCTCTAGTATTCATGCGTGACACCTCTACTACACATGTGAGTCTGGTCGGCAAGCTATCATCAACCAACATCATTAATTAATCATGTCAGTAATATATCCATAATCATATCATCTAATCAGATGCACAAATGTCATATATAGATCAATCAAACAATAATAGTCCTCTCCCCGACTCGATCCTGAGTCCAAGGGGTTCAATCGATGCCTCTGCATCCTTGAGTTCCACAATCCTGTACACCCAGTAAAATCAAGTCAATAGAACCTATCTATGCCAATGCAGCCAAACAACATGTCATTAATTCATAACGCCTCATAATAATAAATAAAATTCCCAAAGTATAATAATCTGGATCACTTGCGAGAAATTGTCCTCAAAGAATAAATTTTCTCAGTGTGCGCAAGAGCGGGATGTTACATACACCCCCTCTTGATCTAAAATTTGTCCCCAAGTTTCACAGTATATAAGGGCTGAAATAATGTGTATCATAGTATCTTAACTCTATCTATCAAACAAAAATGGAAACTGTCGGCGCATATCATATGCGCCCTCCTAGGTCGCCAAGTGTGGACTATAGTTGTCCCACTAGACCTTGACCTGATATAATGTTTGACACGGTAGCTATTGAATGTGATGATCGAGGATGCATATCAGCTCAGTTGTGAGCGCCCCCTGTTTCAATACCTGCAAGGAACTCATGTCAATAACATGTGTAGGATCACTAATATAATGTCTTAAAACAGATACGTGAAAAACATTGTGCATACGTCTCAAAGAATCAAGCAAGGCTAGTCGATAGGCCATGGGACCCTTCGTCTCCACAATCTAGAAAGGTCCCATGAACCTAGGAGAGAGTTTATCTCCCTTTCCAAACTTGATCAAACTCTTATGTGGTTTAAACCACAAGAAGACTCGAACACCAACCTCATAACTACAATCGACACGGTGTGCATCGACATAACTCTTATGCAGATCTTATGCTTCTTTAATCCTTTGTCTTATTGTTTTCATTTTATCTTCCATTTATTATATCACTTATGGTCCCACTAGGACCTTATCCTCAAGCCGATCCCAACTCAAAGGCATCTGACATAGTCTCCCATAAAGAAACTAGAAAGGAACCATCTTAATGGTTCTTTGGTAGCTGTTGTTATAAGCGAATTCCACCAGTGGAAAGAATTCTTCCCAATGATTTTGTTGGTCCATCATGTACATGTGCAACATGTTATCCAAGGTCTGGTTCATTCATTCGGTGTGCTCATCAGTCTCTGGGTGATACGTAGTACTCAAGTTAAGTTGGGTTCCCAAGGCCTCTTGGAAACTCATACAAAATCATCTAGTAAACATCGATCCTCAATCAGATATAATCCTCTTAGGAATGCCATCCACCCTCACAGTCTCACTAATGAAAACTCTAGCTATGTCAGGTGCCTGATACGTCATATGCATAGGAACAAAGTGAGAACTCTTCATGATAGTGTCTACTACTATGAAAATTGAGTCGTGTCTCCTCACCGTCAGTGGAAACCTAACAATAAAATCCATCAAAATAACCTCCCATTTTGATTCTGGAATAGCGTGTGGCTATATTAATCCTACTAGATGTCTATGTTCAGCCTTTACCTGCTAACATTCTAGACATCTGACCACATAGTTGACTATGTCTTCATTCATTCTCTTCCAGAAGAATAAGGGTTTAAGGTCCGCCCTCATCTCCGTGACTCCCGTATGAGCCATGTACACTACTCTATGAGCCTTTCTTAGGATCAAACTCCTCAACTCGTCATTTGGTGGTACATAAATCCAATTTTTAAACCTCAATAATCCATAGTCGTCAAACGTAAATCCTTCAAATATTGGTACCATCATTGTGTTTTGTCCGATAAAACCCTCAACCTCTTACCAATAATCGTCACATTGTAAAGTTAGAATATTTTCACATAGATTCATTTGAAGAGGCAACACTAAAAAGATGTGTGGTCTCTGACTCAATGAATCTTCCACTCGATTCATTGTTCCTTTTATGTAAGTAATATTGAATTCGTACTCGCTAAATAACTCTGACCAACGTCATTGTCATGCGTTCAGGTCTCTTTGCGTAAAGATGTGTTTTAGTCCATAGTGGTCCGTCTCTAGTTCAAATTTTCATCCAACAAGGTAGTGTCTCCAAACCTTCAAGTCATATACGATGGCTAACAACTCCAAATCGTGCATCACGTAGTCCTCCTCATGCCTTCTCAGTTTCCTCGATATGCATGTGATCACTTGACCTTCTTACATCAAGACTCTGCCTAAGCCTTCCTTAGATGCGTCAGTGGATACCATGAAGTTCGCATCCATGTCAGGGACCTTTAGAATCGGTGTCATTGTCAACAACTCCTTGAGCCTTTTAGACACTTCCACGCATTTCTCGGTCCAAAAAAACTTCTTGTTCTTCTTCTGCAACTCAGTAATCGGATTTTCTATCTTCGAAAATCCCTCAATGAACGATCGATAGTATCCTTCTAAACCCATGAAGCTACATACTTCTAGGACGTTCGTCGGCACAAGACATTCCATAATATCCTCAACCTTTGCTAGATCCATGACAATACCTTCATCAGAGATGACATGCCCTAAGTAGTGAATCTTCGATTGAGAAAATGAGCATTTGGACAACTTCCCATACAATTTGTGCTCTCACAGACATAGTATTACCAAGCGCAAGTGCTCGTCATGCTCTTCCATCGTCCAAGATTAAATCAAAATATCGTCAATGAATACTTGGATGAACTTGTCCAAGTACTCGCAGAACACCCCGTTCATCAAACTCATAAATACCCATAGGGTGTTTGTTAGTCCAAACGGTAAAATAGTAAACTCATAATGTCCAAAGCTCATCTTAAAGGCGGTCTTAGGGACATCATCCTCCTTTATTCGTAACTGGTGATACCCTGATCACAAATCAATCTTTGAGAAAATTGTCCCACCCTTCATTTGATCAAACAGATTATCTATCCTCGGCAATGGATATTGATTCTTGATCGTTGCCTTATTCAATTGATGGTAATCAATGTAGAGCCTCCATTACCCATCCTTATTTCATATGAAAATAATAGGCACACACCACGGTGGCACACTTGGACATATCAGTCCCAAGTATAGCAATTCCTTCAGTTGTATTCTCAATTCTTGTAACTCTCAGGTCGACATCTGATAAGGCATTCTATCTATCAGTTAAGTCCCCGGTTTTAGGTCTATAGTAATCTCCAATTCCCTCTCTGACAACATCCCAGGTAACTCCTCTAGGATGACGTCCTCAAACTCTCTCACCATAGGAAGGTGTTCTAGACCTTCCACTACTCCCTTCTCATTTGATGCAAGGATCGTATAAAGATTACATCCCTTGTGCATGCTCTTTCGTAGCTGCAAGGAAGAGATGAACCTCATGGAAATAGAAAACACGTCCTACAATCATGTGTCTTTTCCCCTCATCATCGAATAAGCTCAACAGTTTCATCTTATAGTTGAGTATCACCTCATGCGATTCCAACCAGTCCATATCGATCACGACATCATAAGATCCTAATATCGTGACGTATAGGTTGGCCCTGGTGACAAACTCTCCCAGGTTAAGGGTACAACCCATAACATTTCCTCCAACCTTCTTTTTGGCTCCCGAAGCCATCTCTACAAAGATAAATGCATCATTTTTTACTACCTTTACCTTAATCATTTTGAGCGCTACACTAGAAATGAAACTCTCAGTAGAACTGGGATCTATCAAAATAACAAGGGTATGTTCAACGATAATACCTGACGTATCGAGCATAGTCGATTGGTGCTCTACCTGGTGGTTATTCACTGCTACATGAATCTGATGGGACTTGTCCATATCTCCCATGGTAGTGGGTCCGACTGATCCAAACACTCTAGTCTTCTCTACTGGGAAGTCACACTGGTAGTGTGGCTCCCCACACGTTCAACACCCCTTCTTTGGTCTAGTACCATAGGTACCCAAAGTATAATATGACGACCCATAGGCCTGGAATCCTGATCTGTTATACTAAAAAGGTCTAAAATACTACTGTTGCGGTCGACGCTGTTGTTGATGCTATGGTCCTCGAGGTGTATTGAAAGTGGATCTGCTCTAGAAGCCATGATATCCTGGTGTATGTTTGGCTAGTGTCTGATGTTGTTGCACACCATATGACACCTGCCCTGCTGGTCTTGCTGGAGTCCTCTGCTCACCCCCGCTGATAATATCCTCCTCTACTATGAGGGCCTTCTGGATGACATAATGCAAGGTTTGAGGCATAAGAATCCTAACCTTTTCACATATGCTGCCATTAAGGCTGAATACGAACCTGTTGACCTTAAGTTTCTCAATATTAAGATGTGGAGCATACCGAAGCAACTCCATAAAACAAGCCTCATACTCGGGCACTGTATGACCACTTTGTCATAAGGAATTGAACTCGTTGAGCTGACACTCAATGAATTCCTCTGATAGGTACCTCTCTCGGAACTGTTCCTCAAACAGTTCCCATGACACGTCTTTGAAGACCATGTTCAGTGATGGGAGGAGGGTCTTCCACCATAGAAGAGAACTCCCCTTCAGTTGAAACACCGCCATGCAAACCTTCATGTTGGAGGTATAGTTACGAAGTTCAAAGCACATCACCATATTCTCCAACCATGCCTCAGTGGCTGCGCCATCTGGGGCACCAAAGAACTCAGGAAATCTAACCTTCTCGAGCTCACAGTGAATTCTACAAGTATCAATTGGAGCGCGTGGTGGACCCTCAAGGGGTGCCAACACCATGGCCTCATCTCTGTCAAAATGGATGATTAGTGCCTCAGACATAAGCTCAAAAGATCTCATCATTCCAACCACATTACCCACCGCTATCTGCACCTACCCGACAACCTATTCATCTCCCTGGAGGTTAGTCCCCTCTCGCGTGGATCCTATAGGAGGCATAACACCTCCTACCCTATTACCCCATCATATTCTTCTATGGTGTCCTCTAACCATATTATTGGAAATATACAAGTCAACTTAATTAGCAACATTATAATAAATAAATAAATAATTATATCAACGAAAGCTGTAGTGATCCCAAGTCGCGGGTTGAACCTGCTCTGATATCACATGTAATGTCCCCATCGTTACATCTACAATGAAGAAAAAGTGGGAAGATTTTTTTTTTTGGGTTAAGAGGCAAGAAGGTGATGACGACAACAATTAACTACACCAATGACGACGAATGCAAGCACGCAGTCTAGGCAACAGGCAGCTATGACTCCATGCACTCGCATAAGGGCAACTAGGAAAAACATGCTTAGAACAACAAGGAGGAATGACTACCCACCCAACGCAAAAAAGACACACCTACAAGCTAAGGGACAACATCCCCCTCCTGATACAATGACCAATGAGAAACAAGACTAGAGACTCAAGGCGCGTGAACCAAATGCATGAAGGCGTTCCACCCATGCGCCAAAAGAAGCTTACAATGCTCGAAAACACTCACACAGACGCATCGAATCTGGCCAAGTTCTAGTTCATCGCTATTTAATAGGATGCACCATGATCCTCTCATCAGGAATCATGTTGTCCCCAGTGATGGACGCGTCAATAGCCTTGGCGCCACACATCCTATCTAGACCGAGGACTCTAGGTAAATCCGATGTGCTAGGAGCCAAATACCAATAAGAAAACCACACCCAAACCCCAACAACAGGTCGACAAGACACCAGGGGATGACTACTAGGGAAGACACAAGCCAATACATGACTTCTTCAAACACTCAACCCTTTTATCCAATCTAACCGGTCAATAAGTACCATTTAATTAGCATTGAATACAGATCTAAATTTATCATTAATTACGATCTAAAAGGGCAATTCCAAATTAATTCCAAATTGTAATCTAACTAGCAATTGACATCATATAACAACATTTACCATATCAATACAGGAAGCTATAATGATATACTTATTAACACATTACATTACAACATGCGGTCTATCTACACTAATCGTACTAAAATGACAGTTTTTCTATTAACATTAAAAGAATCTGCTAAGAAGTGACAATGTCATTAAGCCATATACATTCAACGAGAAATTAAATCCATATGCATTCGATGAGATTTACTGTCATATGCATTTAATGAGATTTAACGCCATAATCTTGATCATAATTAATATTATTCAGAGCCATTCAATGCAGTCAATGCCATTGTTAAACGATATCCTACAACATAACTATTACTGCTAATCAAAATAGAGGGAAGTTGTCCATAACCAAAATGCCAATTATTAATGCTGTCAGGAAAATGAAAATAAAAAACATGGGTAAGAACACCGAAATAAATAGTTAGTTGTTGAATAAAATTGCTAAATTTGTTTTCATCAACGCATAATCAATTAGTGGGATGTCTAACATATAGGAAAGATATCACTATCTAAAAAGATATGGTTGTCAAGGGAAACTAGGAACAAGAGTTTAACCGGAAAATATAGTTATCATTCATTGTCTACTGAATGATTATTCCATTACACATATTTGTAGCTAACTCATTGTCACGAATTTAACTGTGGTAAAAAGGATTTCAATATTACTGACCCAGCACAATTTGCTACCTAAAATCAAGGATACCTGTGACTAAACGATATCCAAGTTCATTAAGAAAATACAACCATACAATCACAAATCGTAGAGGAAATGGTATTACAACAATTACATGGTTACAATCGTAGAGGTATAGGTGTCACAAAAATTATGGTTAGAAATCACAAAGGTAGGGTTTCACAACAGTTGTATGGTTACAAATCACTGGGATATCCTCCAAGAATTTCACTGGGTCATAAGTTAAGATCAGCAATAAAAATAAATAAATAATGCTCAGTGTGAATATAGAAGTTATCGTACATGTTTCAGGGAATTAAATCTTTGTGCATAATTTTAAAGAATAAGATAACCCTACATACTATTGGGCGCAAAACTAAGCTTGTTATTCGCTATCATAGTAAAGAGGATTCACTATCTCTATCACTATGAAAATGAATTGTTGTCAAACCCGTACGCAACCTAAAAACTCATACTATAAATTCTAGTCGAAGTACTACCAAAGGCTAACTCAACGACCATACAAATTGGATTGTTGGGTAATAGCATTGTTAACCAACACTAGAAAAAAAAATGGAATCCTAAAACAACTAAAACTCCATCAATTTACAATGCAGCTATACACCATAGAAAAATTCAGTCCTTCAAGACATTTTCATAGTCATTTGATATCATAAACTTACTTCCACCTGAATGTATAAAGCGTAATCCAACATAGAAAAGCTATCAAAAACTCTACTCAGAAATACATGACAAAAATAGTTGGCCTACATATGTTAAGTTTGTTGTCAATATTACTATTCGAACCATAGACATAGATGAGTATAAAATCACTACTAATGAATGAATATAAATTTTTGTTATTAAATATATATGTAGTCTCATATGCCACTAAACACAATCACATTCGCCATTAATTTATTTGCATGGCCATTACATAAAATCATTGGTTTTATTGAGAAAGTGTACAATGTTTTAACATCCAGGCGGTGAGGTCTTTCCAAGCAAATTGCAGTCAATAAAAGTAAATGAAACACCCACCAATACACCCCACTAACCACCAACGCGTAGGCCTTTGATATTTAAGAAAAACCTTCCAAGGAAATAAAATCGTAGGGAAAATCCACCCTTAAAGTAAAAAAGAATGAAAAGTGGTCCTACGAAGTGGCAAAATGCTAGATTAACAAGGGGCAAATCGTAGTCACAACCAGAGGCCAAAAACATAGAGTTAAAGAAAACTTTGCCATCAATAAAAAAATGTAGGGTTAATTAAACACATGAAGGCACACGACTACACACTACTTGGAACAACCAATAGGACTAGATGACTGGATGGACCATCCTTTGCTCAACATCCACACATAGAAAAGTAGGACATTTAGATCCATAGGTCTATTAACACCAAAGTGACGACCATAGATTAGGCTCCTGGCCGACTGCTCAGGTCTAGACTGATGATCTAGGGATGTCGGCATAAATAAACCGCAATCATCACAAATCAATAAACCATAGGATGGTCAAGACATGCAGGGGTTGAGGCCATGGGAATCAATCACCAACGAGCTAAAGCCTATGGTGGAAATTTCAGTCATCAACTAGAATGCTAAGACAATCATTTTCTTGACCAAATTAAACATACAGAACTAAAAGAATAAGTCATCCTAACAATCTACCATGTAGAAATAAAGGAAGCGTACCATATACCAAGTCACCTGCTCTGAGTTGATGTCCCACGCGCTCTGTGCAACTACCACTTGTCGACCGATGAGACCTCATCGATACCTCCCAGTCAATGCTAGGGGTACTCTTCTTCCCCCTTATCCCCCCAATATGCAAAGGGGCCACGTATAGTAACCATAGAATCAACTAGCTCCCAGCTCACCTCGTAAGGCCAAGCTACCACTCCTCGCCGACCTAGGTATCCCATCTCCCACAAGCTAAGTCACTCAAGTATAAATTTATGCAATGTAACGTTACACATAACAGAAGAGATCTATCATCCTCCTCCTCCCTCCTTTATATAGATTTTCAAAGTCAATTACTTTCCCAAAATCCCTTTAATTTATTGTTGAATAATTTAATTCATAATAATCCTTCCCGTACATGTGTCACCCATCCCCTTCATTGCACCAAAATTTAATTTCCTTAATTAATTAGTTACCCCTATTTCCCTCATGCACCTAAAATCATTCCTAGAATTACTCATAGGTGTCCCCATATTCCCTTACAAGTTTGAATGACTTTCCCCCTTATTAATTTACTAGTTCAGTTTAATTTAGAAAGTTCTTAAATGCTAGATACCTTACTAAGTTATACTTTCTGCTTTTTCTTTGTGTTTCCCATTTCTTTTCATGTTTCCCACTTTTTCCTAGTTTCCTAATTATTTTAGATTTCCCTCTTTCCCTTTTTTTTATTTAAAACTCGATTTGGCAGGTGTAGAAAATTAACTTTTTCCCTTTTCCCTTCTTAATTAATAATTTTTAATTAGTATAAGTGACAACACAACTATTTCCCTTTTTTTTAATTTTATCCCCCGAAAGGTTTTTATAAATTAAAAGAATTACTCACCCCCTTCTCGATAGATGATTAATGATGATTATCATTTTTATTTATTTTTATTTATTTTTATTTTTACAACATATTTTTCTTTTACCGCAAGTTTCACCTAGAACTAGATTTTAATTTTCGAGGTTGGGAAACATTTTATTAGGGAAATTGTTTTAAATTTTTATTATCATGTTATTCAACCTAATTCCATATAGTTTTATTCATTTATTAATTAACAATGTGACGTTCCCTCAAGACGCACTAGGTGTTTCAAGGGTGCTACTCGCCTCCTTCTGTTTATCCTGTGAGATGTGCCCTTTAGGACGCACTACGTGCTCCAAGGCTGCCACTCACCTCTTTAAATTTTTCTTCTGCGACGTGCCCTTCAGGATGCACTACATGCTCCAAGGGTGTCACTTGTCTCTTGACTGACATGGTAGACATAAAAAACCCCTGGAGTCAATACTCCATCAGGTGATGTTGTGGGAGACTAAGGGACTCTAAGGAATAAGGCCCCTACCTTATTGCATCCCCCTTAGAATCATCGTGAGAAACTATCTCCGTCGGCCCTCATGGCATCGTGGGTCTTCTTGAACTAGGTTGTTAACCTATAGTTTGATCCATGGTGGGAGTGCTAGTAGGTTGTGGCAAGGATGTTGTCCAAACCTCTCCCTGAACATCTCTGGTATTTGTGCATGACCACTCTACTCCACATGTGAGTCTGGTCGCCAAGCTATCTTCAGCCTGCATCATCAACGAATGATGTCAGAAATATATCCATAATCATATCATCTAATCAGATGCAAAAATATCATATATACAACAATCAAACCCCAATAGTCCTCTCCCTAACTCGATCCGGAGTCCAAGGGGTTCCATCGATGCCTCTGCATCCTCGAGGTCCAAATTCCTGCACACTCAGTAAAATCAAGTCAATAGCACAGGTCCATGTCAATGCAGCCAAATAACATGTCATCAATTCATAACGCCTCATAATCATAAATAAAATTCCCAAAGTATAATAATCTGGATCACCCTTGAGCAAGTGTCCTCAAAGAATAAGTTTGTTCAGTGTGCACAAGAGAGGGATGTTATAGGATATTAAGCTCAAGTATGCAAGGTTAAGTATGGAAAACAGGGTTTTTGTAAAAAAATAAGTTGTTCTAGTTAGACTTACAAGTTCTACAGGAGTCTCTGTCCACTTGAGAGGCCTTCCTATAACATGAGTTTACATAAGGGAGGAAATCTCGACACGTAGATATATATTAACAATTATAACTACTTTTTTGTTTGAGAAGCGATGGTATCGATCTTACAAGGTTAATGTCATAATTTAATTAACAAGAAGAATCGGTTCATGGTCGAATTAGCTGACGATTAAAAATTTCTCAACCATCTTGTAAAATCCATATATCATAGAATCACCAATCTTAAACTATAGAAGTGACGGCGACAGTATAAGTGTTTTTGCAAACACATGTATAGAATTAGTTTAATTTAAAAAGAAATATATATATGTGTATTTAATGATATAAGCTATCGAGATAACATTTCCAACTCATCCCAAGCTATAGTTCATGAATACACATCGTTCACAAGGTTAAATATTAAGGAGAAGATTTTTTTTTTCATTTTCCCTTAACAAAATCCCAAGCAGAGGTGGGTTACGTGAGATTTACAGGGTTGATGAAGTTGTACATCATGTCTTGGAACCTCTATGATGAGTTCTCAACTGGTGCGAATAACAAGAATGAAGCATAGTATTTTACAGTGAGGGAAGACTCGACCTTATTCCCACTAGAGAGAGAGAGAGAGAGAGAGAGAGAGAGAGAGAGTTTCCAAGCAACTGATACTATAGTGGAAGTATGGCAACAAGGAACAGTTGTTTCATCCAAGGGTTACTTAGCTCCTTCAGCCCATCAATTGTATTGTGTAAGGAGTACATAGTAATCAAGTTAGTAAGCCAT
Source organism: Picea engelmannii (assembly GCA_009831015.1). Classification (NCBI taxonomy): domain Eukaryota; kingdom Viridiplantae; phylum Streptophyta; class Pinopsida; order Pinales; family Pinaceae; genus Picea; species Picea engelmannii. The sequence goes on along the minus strand of ML784775.1, from coordinate 576,332 downwards.
GTGAAGTTAGGAAGTTGGAGTTTTTGGGTTGGTTAAAATCCTAGATCGATAACCCGTGCGTATGAGAGTTAGGTGAGTCATAATTGCATCTCGCCTCTGATATATTATCTCTTTAAGTCAATTGGATATGTCCTTAATGACTACGGCATCTATATGTTGGCCCAAGTTCCTACAACATAATTTTTTATCTCAATTTAGAAATTCATCAAAAAAAATATAAAGTTTACTTGCTCCAACCCCTTACATGGGATAAGGAGTGAAGAATCTAAAGCTAGGGTTACAACTTAATATTTTTTTGTTTAACTATATATATATATATATATATATATATATATATATATATAGAGAGAGAGAGAGAGAGAGAGAGAGAGAGAGAGCTAGTTTATCCATCAATAAATAGATATTGAATTCCATAAGAACCCTCGAGCATTCTAGTTTTACTTATTGAAGTAATTCAATAAGTAAATATAGATTGGTAGACCAACATAAGGCCTTGGTATAAACTTCATCTAGAATTTTTCCATCAATATATTTGGTGTAGAGGAAGATGTAAAACATGTGTTCAGAGGTTAAAAAACTCTATATTTTATATGGTTTATTCTCTTTAAAGTATTTTCTTATATGGGTTAATTATGTGTTGTTACTTTCTATGACATTTTATATGTATCATTGGTTGTTTAGAAGTCTTTGAATTTGATTTCTATCATAACCCACCATCCTTTGATTCATCAAAACATCATGAATATTTGTGCATAGAAATCATTCTTTTTGGAATGTAAATGAACTCCTAATTGTACAAACATCTTAAAGATATTGTAATCAACATTTTTCAACTTAAATATTAATTTATGGATGCTTATCCAACTTTGAGCATGCAATTTCCTATAGCTAACTTTAACAAATTGGCCCTTTGTTTTTACAAACCAATTGTTAACCTTTATGCACATCAGGTATGTGTTTGTCTGAAACTTCCAAGATAAGGCTATATCTAGGTGTAAAATAAGAAATTACACCTTATTCAAGTTGAACAATTCAATTTGGGTCAACATTGAGACTAGGGCATCTTCTGATATACACGAAATCACAATTCTAGGTGCATGAAAGAAACATATCGTGTTCTTTAATTACAATTTAGATGAAACATGTAAATTTAACATATATAGAAATCCATATTAAAGTTCATAAAACAATTTTTGGAGCTATAGGAAAGCTTGGGCGAGACAAACTTTGTCTCTTCTGCACAACAACCTTTTTCAAACTTGCAATTGCAAAATTAAAAACATGAATAGGTCTACTATGATAAAACACACCCCCAACAACTTTCACAACTTAAATATAAGGTATATTAAAACCTTGCCTTACATTTTAAAAACAGGTTGGGCATTTCTAGGGTTTTACGAGGCATCTCTTGCCTATTTTTTTACAACAAAGTCTTTTTATGACTAAAAATGTAAATCTAAGAATAAAGGATTATGAAAAATTACTCAACAAACATTACAGAATTTGAACCACTCAAATTCAATGAGTTTTGATACTTGGGAGTCTGTTTTATTGTATCCTGGCATGAATTTTGCACCAAGGAAAAATTTACATCAACACAAAATTTTCCCTCTCTATCCTACACAACAATTTTTGGTCTTTTTTCACAAAAAAATGGTTTTAAGTTTCAAATTGTGCAAAAAAAGGTATAGACAAATGCATTACTTGTATACAACCCTATAGCTTATAATATTTGTCGTGATATTGACTTTATCATTATATAAAACAATTATTGGTATCCTTGCACAACAAAGGGTTTTATTTCTCTAAATGCACAAGCAAAGGTATATTTAGATGTAAAAAGATAAATTATAGACTCTTGAACAACTTGAACCAATCAATTTGGAGGTGCACAAACTTTATATTTTCTATGATTTATTCTGTTTAAAGTATTTTTATACAGGTTAATATTGTGTTGTTCATTTGTTTTTCAATTTCTATGTATAATTGATTGGTTAGAACTCATTGACCTTGATTTCTCTCATAAGACACCAAGCATGAATTATTGTGAATATAAATCGTCCTTATTGGAGTGTAAATGAACTCCTATTTTTACAAATATGTTAAATTTATTTTAATAATCAATTTACATATTGAATATTAAATTATGGATTCTTATATAACTTCCGGTGTGCACTTTCCTATATCCAACTTAAAAAAATTGGCCCTTTGGTTTTACAAGGCAATTTTTCTCCTTTATGCACATCATGTAGTTTTTTGTATGAAATTGCAAATGTAAGTATATATTGAGGTGTAAAATAAAAAATTACACCTTATTCAAGTTAAACCACTCAATTTGGGTCAAAATTGAGACTAGGGCATGCATTTTACTCTAAGGCGGTTTTGACTTCAGATTTACATGAAATCCCAAATCTAGGTGCATGAAATCAACCTTTCATGTTCTTAAATTTCACTTCAAATGACATAGGTAAATACAAAATATATATATTTAAACTTATAAAAAAATATTATGTGCTACAAGGAAGATTGGGCATGCATTTTAATTTGGTCACTTAGTACAATTTTGAACTTCCAATTTACAAGGAAAAAATTGTCTCTTTTGCACAAAAACAATTTTTAAAATTCAAATTACAAAATTAACAACATGAACATGTTTAATATGATAAAACACACCTTCAAAAACTTTCACTACTTAAATCTAAAGTATAATAAAAAAAATGGCTTCCTTTTTAGAGACAAGTTGCACATTTATAGGGTTTTATTAGGGATCTCCTAGCTATTTTTGCACAACAGTTTTTTATGACCAAAAATGAAAAGTTAAGTATATAGGCTTATGAAAAATTACTTATAAAATCATTTACAGTTTGAATCACTCATATTTAATGAGTTTTGATACCTGGGCATACATTTTAGTGTAGCGTGGCATCTGTTTTGCACCAAGGAAAAATTTACATTGACGCAATATTTTTCCTCTTTGTCCTATAGGACAATTATTGGTATTTTTTCACAACAAAGGGTTTTAAGTTTCCAATTGAAAAAAAAAAGGTATAGACAAATGTAAATTTTTTATAATTATTACCACATACTTTCATGTAGCATCAATGAATTTAAACTCCCAACCCCCAAGGAATCTTCTTAGATCTTTAAATATTTTATCCCCATTTGACATTGTATCTTAGAGGAGGAGGATTCTAGCTTTATTCACATCAATAAAACTTTTTAAGGGTAATTTTTTGAATGGTATGGTTGAGCCCTAATAATTAAAGGCTATATAGATCCCAAGGAAACCTTAATAGGGGCATTGTCCACTCTAAGGACTTGTTTCATTGTCAACTATTTACCAAACATAACATAATTCATAGATATGTTTTGAGTGAAATAAATTCAATTATTTCCTCTTATTGGATCCCTAGTTCCAATTCCATAGTTTATAACTAACCCCCCTTCAATTCCCCCCTTTTATACATACCTTCCAAATTTCCTATAGGTACATTCAAAAATTATTATAAAGATGAATTAAAGATATCTTAAATATTGTAGATAAATACTAAAGGTCACAACAAGCATCACATATAAGAAAAGAATGAGTCAAAATGATATTGATCTTCCATTAATTTTTCATAATAGTAGAATCTTTATATGATAGAAATCACAGTTAAAGTCTCCATTACAAAACTGGGAAAAGTGAAATACAGATACTGCACCTTTTTTCTCTCTGAAGATTCCTCCTAATGTCTCTTTGACAAGCCTCTCCTTTCCTATCATTCTACTAATAACCTTATATATTTATTTTCTCCTGTCCTGTGGAGAAAACCTTCAACCAAAGGTCGGTTATGTAACATGATAATAATTAACTTTACATTTATTTACAAGTCCTAAAGTCAGTTTTTATATCTCGTGGTTTTATAAAAACGCCTCTGCAATCTCCATTTGACAATGGGGGTGTCCTTGGAGGTTAGGATGATGTGTTTATTGCAAAACATTGAAGAGGAGTCATAATTCCAACAATTATTGGATCCAATTGGAATTATTACGAACAATGGGGCACCAAGATAAAAAAAATTAACAAAATTTTGATAATTACTTTGTAATTTATAATGGTACAGTCGATTTTATCCGTGTAGTTGAAAGTCTCCATTAGACTTAAACACCTTATGTATTAGTGTGCAGAAGGGAAAAAATTATAGTTTAAAATAAAACATGTGTTTCTTAAGTGTGAGTTTGCATTTTTATATGTAGAGGCTCTCACAAACATGAATTGAGGTTTAATGAAACAATAGAAACCTAAATATTATTTTTTTCTGCAACCATAATAACCCTAATCATAATCGTCGATATCATCATATATCGAGAACATTGTTAAAATCCAAACTTTAACAGTGTGTCAAAATCCAATACTCTTGTAATTAGGGAAAGAGAAAAACCTTGATATATCACCCTAGCATGGATTCTTTACGGTTTATAACATATCCATGGTCTTGTAACTTGTAACTTGTAAATTACCAACACAATGCATGGATTTTTCTTCCTAGGGTGTGCATTTTTCATCATGTTGCGTTTTCATGCATTTTTTCCTTTATGCATTTTTGCATTTACAAGGCATCTTTTAGCCTCTATGCACAACAGATGGATTTTAGTTTCAAATTGCACATAAATGTACTAAAAAATGAAAAATGATAAAATACAAACTTCATAATTTGAAACAATCAATTTGGAGGTCATATGAGTCTTATGCATGCATTTTACAGTAAGATATATATAATCATGGTCGTGCATTTCCATTGTTGGTGTTACTTCAAAAGCACCTAGGATTTACTTTTCCTAAGGTTTTCCCTTGTTTATTAGTCATAATTAGTCATTATCCACTCTCCTATATTTTAGGGGAGAATATTACACCTGGAGAATATTCTCTTTTAGTTGACACTTCAGTTTGACTAGTTGAGTTGAGTTTAGATGTTGCATTGGTTTTGTCACCATGAAACATTGGGATCATCACCATACTGGTGCATTACCCTTGATTTAATGAGTTAAATCCTCACTACTCTTTGTTCAGTCAGTTAACTAAAGACTAGTTGACTAGTTAACTCAACTAGGTGGCAGTTCACTCCTGTAACTTCCTCGGAGGCTAGACTAGGTGGAAATTTACTCCCATAACTATTGGTGTGTGTTCATATCACTCTAGACCACTACTTTGGCTCATTATTTACTCATGTATCATATATCTATTGTAAATTAATCACTCTTTGAGTGTGGAATATAGTTAATGAGAATTCTTCCATTCTCTCTCTCTTGCTTCTTCTTTCTCAATTTCTCTCTGCAAATGTGTGTAGTATTTTCTAGCTATATCTATTATTTGTAGATTCAACATGTTTACCTGGTATCAGAGCTGATGGGCTACTAAGAAAAATCTACACAAAATCATTTTTGCAGGTACTGAAGATTGAAGAGCACAAAAAGATGGAATCTATGTTTTACTCACCGACAATACTTCTCACGCCTCATGACTATTTGGAATGGAGGCCAAAAATTCTTCTTCAGCTTAGATGTAGAGTCTTGTACCAAATAAATATGGCAATGGAAGTAGATCCTGATTCCGTCGATGAGAAAAATGATTTTCTCAATAGACAAGATATGGCCATAGGATGGATCCTCTCATTTATTTCTCCTGAAATTCTCCATCAAGTATATGTTGAATCAAAAGAATCAACTCCAAATGAATTATGGACCATATTAGAGGTTCTATTTGGGGATAAATAATATTTTTAATATTGCATGTAGGAGGTTGAATAGATAGATCCAGAAGAGAAGCCATCATAAGATCAAGCCTCTTATTATAAAGAGTTTTCTACAAAAGTATTTTCACAAATTTTTACTCCATTAATTGAATATGATGTCTAATCCATTTCATATTTGTTTTATCAATTTCATTTGGAAGATATATGGCATGCATCTTAGGATTCATATGCAAACACTTTTGCATGCACCACGCATGCATCTAAGGAGACAAAAAGGGATCCGCACACATCAGATTCAATTCTGATATTTGATGAGAAACTTTTTCATAAACAAATTGGATACTTTAATTCCCCTCAGGAAAATATCTAATTTCAAAAAAAAAAAACGTCTGAAATGGAGTCCGCAAAGTGAATTTATGATCATTTTAAAATCAACAACATTTTAGCATTTTTCCTGAAACGACCGCATGGTTTTCAAAGTTTCATCCAAAATTTATTTGGATATTCTTCATTACAAGAAGAGAAAGTGGATATGTGTGGGAATATCAGTGATGCATCTACTTCATCAGATCCATGCAGACATCTACATCTTCAACAAAATCTTCAACGAGCACAGACTTGCACAGTTGCGAGGTCTTCTTAGAGTGAAGGACAAGGTTGCTTAGCAACTACCTTTTCCTTCTCATTTTAATTTTTTATGCATTGTAATTTGAGAGGGGGGTTTTCCCATGAGGTTTTCCCTCTTTCCTCATTTATTTCAGTGTATCCTTTGTATTTGGGTACCTAAAATGGTCTCGTTGTCGTGACCCATTCTTTATTTTCATCATAGTGATGTTCAGGGGGGGTGTTGGAGTTACTTCACACACACCTAAGATTTATTTTTCCTAAGGTTTTTCATTTTTTATTAGTCATAATTAGTCATTATATAGTCTCCTATATTTTAGGGGAGAATATTCCACCTAGAGAATATTCTCTTTCAGTTGACACTTCAGATTGACTAGTTGAGTTGAGTTTAGATGTTGCATTGGTTTTCTCACCATGAAACAATGGGATCATCACCAAATAATATGCACTTGCCTTGGGATCATCACTAGACTGATGCAATACCCTTGATTTCCTAAGTTAACTCCTCACTACTCTTTGTTCAATCAATTAACTAAAGACTAGTTGACTAGTTAACTCAACTAGGTGACAATTCACTCCCGTAACTGCCTGAGAGACTAGACTAGGTGGTAGTTTACTCCCATAACTGTTGGTGTGTGTCCATATCACTCTAGACCACCACTATGGTTCATTATTTACTCATGTATCCTATATCTATTGTAAATTATTCACTCTTTGAGTGTAGAATATAGTTAATGAGAATTCTTCCATTCTTTCTCTCTTGCTTCTTCTTTCTCAATTTATCTCTGCAAATGTGTTTAGTATTTTATAGATAGATCTATTATGTGCAGGTTCAACATATTTACATCCATTAGGTTACTTTCTATTTTTTTGGTCTCTCAATTTACAAACAGATCTTGTCTCTTTTATACAACAACCACTTTTATGTTTGCAAATGAAAATATAAATATGTAGATAGGTATAAAATTATCCAAGACAACCTTAGAAACTTGAATCAAACAAATTTCAAGTGTGTTCAGACATGGGCATGGATTTGTGTGATGCCTTGCATGCATTTTGCACAAGGGAAGAAATTACAATTTAAAATAAAAACATGTATTTCTTAAGTGTGAGTGTGTATTTTTAGATGTCGAGCCTCTAAAAATATTGAACTAGGAATTTATGCAATAACATAAATGTTAATCCTAATTGTCTATATCATCATATATGAAAAAATTATCATCTACATCTGGCTCAACTTCTTCGAATTCTTAGTGTAACACATCTACTTTCTCGCTATGTCCAATGCATCATAAGCAAGGATTTTAGTCTACAAGATAAATTTGTTTTTTTTTTTTTTTTTTTTAATTTATTCTCCTCCCATAAGAACTCTAATTCCCATGCTGATAATCACAAATCGAATGAAAAATTCCCCTCTTGTTGATGCTCTAACGGAGAACGCCCCTAGTGCATTGATGTTGTGACATACTATTTCCTTCCTCCCATCATAAATCCGACAAAATTTTCTTGCCATGGTATTGCAACATCGATATGCTTTTCTCATTGTGTCATCTCTACTCAAACAAACTATGACATCCCCATCATCTTCCCTCCAGTGCATTTGGATTGACATAACGTCACAAGTCCATTATTGTCGCATCAATGATAGACACTTGGAACATGAAACTTTCCCATAAAATGCCACATGGAATCCATTTGTGTCAAATTCACAACAACCATGTATAATCATCGTCATTGTGTCACTATGTTGCGATGAATGTTTGGTGGATTAAATATCTCCATAGATGCCACATGGAAATTTTTCATTTTGGACGTAAGAGAAATGGATACATTAGCTGTGCATGAGATGAAAATGATTGAAAGAAAATTATAAATCCTATTTGTTGGATTTTCATCCTATATTCATCATAACATTATCATAAATTGTTCCAAATGGTATAGTGAATTTTTTTTATACCTATGCATGGACCCTCGGAGTCATGTCCAACAACATGGAAGAAGCTTATGAATTATTGAAAGGACTAAATTTTTTCATCGTTCTATGTATTTAAAATATCATTGTGAATGGAGACTCGATTATAATCATCAATCATGTGTTATTGCACTCTCTCTTATATGACATTCTCCTAGCCTCCATTCTGGAAAGAATAAGACATTCTTAATGTACCTTTGATAAGTTCAACTAGTTCCATATTCTATTGGAAAACAACATTGTGGCTGACTTTCAAATAAGTCTATTCAGAAGGGAAAATTTTGGGGCATTATTCATTAATCACAAGGAATTAACAACCCATTCCTTAGCTCGATGTTTATTGATCCATGAATTGTAATGACTGATCTATTTTAGTAAACTACCATCGATGCGGGATTATGGGAATGTCTCTTAGCTTGGTAGGGTCATATTTAGTTCAATTTGTTTTCATGGCTTACAACTGTTGTGTAGCTTGAGCCCTGGAATCTTGTATTTGGGCCCCTTCCCACTATGACATATGAATCTTTCAAGAAATCAAGGCTAAAATTTTCAATTGACGAGGAGGAAATATCATTGTCATCTCTGCAATTCATTTTTGAATTGGGTAATTTAGTTCAAAAGTTAGAATTTGGGATTGATCTAGTGATTTCAAGTGCAATATTTCATGGGTTCATCTTGGGATTTGTGCCCTTGGGTCTACCCAAAGAGATTGAAGATTTTTCTTCTAATTCTTGGAGGTGTCCACCCTAAAATTTTGGTTCATCTCTCTAAGCATATGGATTAGAAAGAGCTCCATGAAATGAGGATTACCTTGCAAAGGCATGATGATTCCATCATATATTTGGATACCTCCCTTCAACCACTCATTGACAAGTTCAGACTGCAAGAAAAAAACAATAATATTAAGGTGGATATTATTATGGGAATTCCTCTTCAACGAAAGAAGAAACTAACAACATTGGAATCAACATATCAAGAACAATTAACAACCATACAATCAAACAAATCCAACATGGAATGAATTGATTAATATTTGTTTCTCAATAAACAAAGAATTACAATGATGTTTCCTCTCTCTAGGGAACTACATATTACAAACTCATAATTTTTGTCGACAATCTCTCTCTTTTCTGCCAAAGTTCCACCTTCTCCAACACTATGAAAATTTTTATAGATGGAATTGACTTTATAATAACAACTAGAAGGATCCACATCCCCAACTCTTCAAGTACTTGAATTTAAAACCCTTCCTCTCTTTTGTCTTTTTATTGGCAGTGTTATACTTTATGACTCATTTTGTTTGTTTTTTTTATTCATCTCTTTAATTTTTAAATTCCTTTGTGCTTTCATTAGTAATGATACTCTTTAGAGTTGAATGATATCATATTGAACAAATGCGATCCCTTTCACACTATCAACCACATCCATTGTCCTTGTTATCAACTTTGTAGCCTAAACCTTTTCTTACATGAGAAACCTTCCTATTTTCCAAGTTTCCTTCATTGATTTAATCCATTAAATCTTTGTTTTGAATGCATTTCGGATCACCACCTCATGAATCTATGTATTGTGAAGAAAACCACATTGTTCTTCAAAAATAAATTCAAAGAAAATACCTTTAAATCTATTATCCAATGTCTTTGTTATTATTTTATATACAAAGTAACATAGCAAGATAGGCGTGTAGGAATCCAATATTTCTAGCTCAATATTCTTTTGGATCAAAGCATAGAAGTGGAATTTAATTCTCCCAACACATCCCTTGAATCTCTTGACTCTTAGATAGTACCTTTTCTTTCTTAAAGAATGCATCACTGATTTTAGTTACTCTAAGGAAGCTTCTACTAATGTTCAATTTTGTTGGTCATTAATCAACCTAGGAAAGAAGCGGATACATTTAAAACAATTCTTTAGATGGGATTTAAAAAAATGTTTAAAGTAGTTAACACCTTCTTCAAAGGTTCTTAATTTTGAGCCTCCTCTCTTCCTTATATTATATATAGCATTAATATGTTTCCTATGTTATTCTTGATTCTCCAAGAACTTTTTAAGTTAAATTCAAATTCTAATGTTTAAAGTAGTTAACACCTTCTTCAACAATTTCTTCAAAGGTTCTTAATTTTGAGCATCCTCTCTTCCTTATATTATATATAGCATTAATATGTTTCCTGTGTTATTCTTGATTCTCCAAGAACTTTTTTAGTTAAATAACTAATTCTAAATATTATAGATTTATATAAATAATTTAAATTCAAAACTTTTTCTATACAAGATGAATTTTAATAGTTGCATATAGATTAAAAAAAATATTAGAATTTATTAATATAATAATGAGAAAGAAAAATTTCAAGTTAATAATAATAATAATAATTTAAGATCATGACTTAATTAAATATAAAAATTAATGTATAAAAATTTAAATAGAAAATGAATTTTTAACTCAAGATAAATGAAAATTAATAGAATTTATTATAATAATAATAGGAAATAGACACATCAATTTAACCAAATAAGAAGAAGAATCTAATTCTAATGTCACTAATGTCATGGTTTAATTATAT
>ML784775.1:513658-565275 GCA_009831015.1 Picea engelmannii | reverse complement strand
AGGGTATATATGAGGGTAAGGGTAAGGGTGAGGGTGGGGGTGATGGGATTAGTAGAGAAAACATAATCCCATTTTTTGTTAGATAGAAAACTCTTATTTAATTTATGTAGGTATACATACTCTTCTTAAAGGATATGTTTAATTAATGTCTCACTACTTAGGAGTGATTATTGATTGTGATTGTTTGTATCTAGACTATACAAAAAATCAAAAGTTCTCATCTATTTGGAGTTCAAGAACATTAAGAATTGGAAAGAACCCTTAAAGGAATTATTCCCACCATGCATGAAGCTTAAACTATAACATAATATTTTACTGATATATAAAATTTCTATCTAATATTTATCATTGATATAATTTGAAAGAATATTTATTTACTACAAAATTCATCGATTTATTACAAAATTGAAATTTTCCATTAATTACATCCAAAACTAACACAAACTAAATGCTATCATATTTTTAATTACTAGCCTCCAAAACAAACACAAACTAAATGTTGTCATATTTATAGCTAAGGTGAGGTAACACACTCCATGATCCACTTTATCTTAGGGTAACTAAAGCCCACAACAAGTTAATATCATCCTTAAGTATAGTCAATTTGTCTTATCATAAAATTTTGAAAGATTCAATTTGATAACCTTACTAGGAATCTTATTTGCTCAAATTGTAATAATTCTTTATTATGCATCCCCATTGGCTTCATGGATTTTTCTACTCTCTAAAACATTGTTAGGACCTTGGATATAATTTTGTAAACACAATTGCAAAGAGATATGTGAATGTAGTCATCAAAAGTACTTGGATTATCACATTTGGAATTGAATCTAAGAATGTAGATTTATAGGCTTTAATACCTTTCTAGAAACCCTGATTTCTTTAATAACCCTTAGAAGGTCCATCTCAACAAGATCATTAAATTCTAGAAAAACTCAATAGTGCGCTCATCTAGCCTAGATATTTTTTCCTTTTGAAAAGAATGGAGTGTATTTTGAAATTCTTCCTCAACAACCTCTTCATACAACCTCTAATTTACTTCCTTAGTTACAAAACATGGAAAATAGGAAGATAATTTGACAATCTCAACTAGATTAACTAGATTAGCTGTCACTGGATATAAATAAACTAATTCAAAATAATTTACTCCCATAGCAACAAGGTCTTTGAATCCACTTACTTTGGACCCTTCAATATCCTCTAACTGCAAAATGGTGTTTACACTCTTCCTATGATTAAAAAAATGATGAAAGTGTTTGGTGTTTTCATCCCCCTTTTTCATCTAAACAAATGGGTTATTCATCCTTCATTATGATTCCCTACTCTCCAATAATTTTATCTTTTTACACTCTAATTAATTATGTATTTTACCCTATTCTTCATTAAAATAACCATCAATATTCATCTCATACATCTCTCTGATTTCAAATTCAGACTCCTTTAAGAGCCTATCCCTCGTTTTGTATATTTCTAATACTCATGACACCACTTTGGAAAATAGTTGTGTCCTGAATCAGGATAGATGTTTATCCATTCTCTTTTCATAGTCTCTTTGAATCCTTCCTCCCCAAGCCAACTTGGATTAAAATTGAAAGGGATTTAAGGATTTTCATCCTTAAAATGAAAATGCAAAAAATAGGATTATGATCAAATGAGCATGCAACATCAATCCATAATATTCTATGGTCAAACATGGATAATAGATCTTCATATACCAAAAACAAATCCAACATTTTGGCAACCCATACCTTCCCTTGTTTATTATTTCCCTAGGTAGGCTTGAGAGAGATAGGTTCTACATCCACTAGGCCTACCAATTCAATATTGTGCTTGAATAAATATATTACTCAATCTATCCTATATAGGTCCCTCAAAATTAAAATCTTCCAGCGATAAAGCTGAGGTCACTCGACAACAAAATTGATTTTGGAATGATGATTATTTCCTTATTTACCACTTATAGAGGAAAAAACATATCAAAAAGCCTTTTTCTTTGTGAATATGGCATGTATAGATTCATCACTCTGATAGTCTACCCTAAACTTTTTAACATTGCTTTTATGCATATAGCTAGAAACATAGAGAAAACATTAATTAATTCCAAACATAAATTCCAATTGATGATCAAAACCCCAAATTCCCAAAGGCATCCATGGAATAGAAATACCATCCCTTAAAACAACTTCTTAAAACCCTAACTCACCTATCTCTAGACACCATATTCTCTTGAAGTAAGAAAACATCTATCTTTTCTCTCTCTACTCGTCTAGATAAGGAATAAGTATTTGTACCATGGCCTAATCCATGCATATTTAGTGAAATAATATTTATCATTTACCAAGTTTATGGGACTATGTCACTCTGAGGACCCCTACAATTGTCATCTATCTACCTTGTTGGATCTCTATTCTAGCCTTTTATTGAGTCTGCTACAAATATGATTTTCTACCAACTGATCTAGGAAAAAAGTCCCTGATGTGATCAAGGCCCAAAACTCCCAACCCAAGATCTCCCCAAAGGGGGTAACCTCTCTTGGGTCTAACAAGGAACCAACCTCCCCTATTAGTTTCATTTTCATTAAAACCAAAACCAATACCATAATTAGAACTACCAAAGTTCCCAAATGAGCTTATATATTTGTGTGAGTACACAAAATTTACTTTCATACCTTCACCCCAAGTATTATATTTTTTGGGAAGGATTTGGGAGTTCTTCCATTTATTCAAACCCTTCCTAACCAGGTGATTACTAGTTAATTCCCTAGGGGTGAATCTGAATCCTTACCGTTCATATTTTTCTCTAAGTGACTATTATAAATTTTATCAGATGAGACAATGATAGTATTACCTTTTCCAATGACTTCCTTCTCTAGTTACTCATGAAAGATGCCCATTGGGATAGTTGCATTGGCTTTGGACGATTATGTTTGTTTCCACAAATCACCTCTTTTAAACCCTATGTGGCCTCCACAATGTCAATAGGCTCTAGTTGTTAGAATTTTATACCTATAATTGGCCCTACTCTCACTACTTGATTTGACTCAAAGCCTTCAGGCTTAGCCAAAGACTCTACCTGTGCCTTGACATCCTTCCTTCTCCAAGACTTCCTCACAAATGGTAAGAACAATCTTAAGTAATATAGTTGTAATGATGACATCTCACACATTTGAAAGGAATGTTACAATAATAAACCTATTTTGTACACGTAAACCTACCTATAAAAAACTCCAAGTGGTCAAACAAACCCTCACAATGTTGAGTTCAATAAGGACCCTTACCACAATGTAATATACACTAGATTAAAATAAATTTCTATTAGGATCACATGCTTAATTTGGTTCCTAATTTCCCCAATCAACCTTTCAGTCCCTTATTCCATCACCAATTATGGTAGTTTTACCAACACCAAAATTATACTAGAAAGACCCTGAAACCTAGGATCAAAGTAAGGGTGAAATGGGTTTAATGAGAGTAAGGATATACCTAAGAACCAAGAGCCTTGAAGGATAGTTGATGCATCTTTCTATGAGAGAAAGGTAAATCCAATCCATCCACTTCATAGGATCAGAAATTAGGGTCCATATCCAATCATTGAGCACTAGACAGAGCAAAAACACCAGCTAAATGACTCATTTGAGATCTTCCAAACAAAATTTCCAATTAAGAATATCCCAACAAATTCAAACACCTTACCAACCCAAAGATCTCCTCTCATTCCTACTCAAACTAATCCTTCCCACTAGAAAAACCCTTATATCCACCATTTAAGCACTCCAAATTAAACAAGCACCCAATGAATCCCCCACATTTCACTAGATCATTGTAATCCACCAATTCCACCTCAGAACAAAAATGCTCTTGGATGTGTGAAGGGAGTGTACTCAAAGATCTCCAACGATCAAGTTGGATCGTCATAGTAGTCAATAAGCTCCTCTTCCAATAGAAAGTGTTAAACCAAGCCATTAATATATCAATCAAAATTCTAATTTATATGGATTAACCCAAATAATTTAAAATTTTAGTCAAATAATAAATTTCAATTCAAATATTTATAATTTAAAAATCTTTCAATAATGTAACTCCACATAAATCAAAACATATAAGAAAAACACATTAATCTAATCAATTAATAATAATAAAAATAATTTAAACCAGAAATTAATTTATTAATAACTTATATGTTTTCCATATAAATATTAAATTTAAAAAACAAAACATAATCTTTATTTTTTTAATTTTCATTTTTACAAATTTGTTCATTTTATATTCAATAAATTAAAAATATACATTCACATCATAGATATAAAGCTTATACATTCACATAGATATAAAGGTGATGAGAAACTTATAAATTACTAAATGCTTATTAAAAATGCGATTAGCTATATAGTCCTTAAGAATGTAACTAAATACCTATTAAAAATGTAACTAATTGTATAGAATACAACCATTAATACAAATGGAATTTTAATAAAATAAATTATTTAATTAGCGAGTTTCACGGTTAGTAATTTCCTTTCAATTACGGTTGTTTCTGACCTTTCCCATTCCAACGTTTGCTTTTTTCCAGTTTCTAACCATGTAAGCTATAAATCGAACGTTTCGGATTTACATGGAAATACCTTATTAAGCAACCGTTCTGCAGTTTCTCTGCTTTGTACTCTCTCCCCGGCATTCTGCCGGTGTGGCTTCATTATAGAGACTTTGAGGCGCTGGCCTTGCTCTAAGGCAGATCTCAATATATATCAAGATAATCTAACTATGTATATACCTGCGATCAGCACACTGATTATTCCTCACCCTCCAAAGCCTATATACCTGCGATCAGCAGATAGCAGATCAGTATATGCCCTGTTTTTCGTCTGGAGGTAGCATCTTGCGTCGTCTTAATTCTCCTTCGCCGTGCGCATAGTAGTATATGCCCTCTCACGAAACCTTCAGGTGATTCTTACTATCTGCAAGTCTGTCTTTGTGTATTTGGGCACATTTACACTAACAAGTGTCAAAAAAAATTTGTGGCTCAGAACATCTTAAGCAATTTAGGTGGGCATGAATCGAAAATGTGGGTCCTGTTTCCCAAGACCTTTTAGGTAATTTAGGTTGGCATGAACTTGAAATAATGTGGGAATCAAGTAAAATGCAATTTAGGTTGGCATGAACTTGAAAGATGGGAATTGAGTAAAATGGTTGGAAGGTCAATAGATAATCACATTTCTTCATCCCATTATTGAATTCAATTTGCATTTCAGTTTTAAAAAAGAGATTTCTTCAATCCATTCTTGAATACAATTTGCACTTCTTACTATCTGCAAGTTTGTCTTTGTGTATTTGGGCACATTTACACTAACAAGTGTCAAACAACTTTTGTGGCTCAAAACATCTTAAGCAATTTAGGTTGGCATGAAGCGAAAATGTGGGTTCTGTTGCCCAACACCTTTTAGGTAATTTAGGTTGGCATGAACTTGAAATAATGTTGGAAATTGAAATCCAACATTCTTTAGTAAAAACTGTTGAAATTGAAATCCAACATTCATTCCCACCTTCCCATGATAATATATGCACTTTCATAGTTTCAAAGCAGGGGAATTCTGAAGCAACAAGCCCAACACACTCGTTTCCTTCTCATCAAAATATTTGCATTTATGTGTATATTTGCATTTATCATCCCAAAATATTGAGCGGCCGGATGGAATTTGAGGAGTAAATTGTCTGTCACTGGTCAATATTCCAGTCAAATACAGTAAAAAAAATTACCATAACCGTCATAAATCTGTGTTAAAAACCTCAAAACTGATGATATACTTGTCAAAACAGTCAAATTTGACGCGCGTCCTTTTCAAATTCCAACCTTAGCATATGAGAGTTCAAACATTCTGGAATTGGATCTCCTGTTAACTTCTGCATGGAATAGCAAACCCAAAACGAATCACTGCACAGATGCACACCAAAAATTCCTTTTGATCAATCACCCAAATAAAAAAACATATAATATCATTAAAAAATGATTTATTGCCAAATTAAATGTGTCATTACCAAGCGTATAATATCATTAAAAAATTATTTAAAGCGTGTCACGTATCTCAAGACGCTCAAGATAAGGAAGAAATTGGAGAGGGTTGATACTAGAAATATTCATCTAGTTTTGCCTTCCAAGAGGAGGGAAATCCAAATAATTCAAGGAATTGAATGTCTCCATTATTTCAAAAATCTTTTGCAGATAATTTGTATGCTTCATCAGTGCTCCAATCTAACGACAATCTAATCACATTGCTTCCTCGTTGTACTTCAAGGAACCTAAGAGCGAAAGAAAGCTCCTGAAACAACAGACCATTCACTCTCAAATCCTTTATTTCGGATATCAGGAGATGTGTAATCTGCTGATGATTAAAAGCTCTACGGAATCGTAAAGACAGACAATTAGGTTTTCAATGTGAGTAGCGGAAATGATGATCTTCTGCGGCCAAACGAAAAATCTACAGAAGCCAGCAATGAGTACCTTCAGCTGCACTATTCTGTTGTGCCGCAGAAGATCATCATTTCCGCTCCTCACATTAAAAAACTAATTATGATTCTTTACAACCCAGTAGAGCTTTTAACCGTCAACTGCCCAAAGATTACACATCTCCTGATATCCGAAATAAAAGATTTGAAAGTGAATGGGCTGTTGTTTCAGAAGCTTTCTTTCACAGTTACGTGCCTTGAAGTGCAGTGTGGAAGTAAAGTGATTGGATTATCGTATGATTGGAGCACAGATGAAGAACGCAAATTATCTGCAGAAAGATTTCTTTAAATAATACGAACATTCAAATTTCTGATTTATTTGGATATTCCTCATCTTGGGAGGAAAAACGGGATGGATATTTCTACCATCAACCTGGTCCAATATCTTCCTTATCTTGAGCGTCTCGACATACATGACACGCTTAATTTGGTAAGAAATCAATTTTTAATGATATTATATGCTTGTTCTGGGCAATTGGTAATAACACACTTAATTTGGTTGTTAAGAAATCATTTGCTTGATAAATGCAAATCTCTTCTGCTCAATCTTCGGATAATAAATGCCAATCTACACAATTTTGATGAGAAGGAAATGGGTGTGTTGGGTTGGTTGCACAATTTTGATGACAAGGAAATGGGTGTGTTTGGTTGGTTGCCTAAGAATTCTCCTGCTCTTGAAACCATGGATGTGTATATATCACCATGGGAACCTAGTGAAGGATGCAATGGATATGTATTACACTAGTTTCAACACTGTGTAGCAGCACCTGTAACCTACAGCCAGGTGTTTCAGCAACATGTTTCAACAACACCTGTAATCTACAACGAGGTGTTTCCGCAACTTGTTTCAGCATATAATAAAATGCTATTACAACAAAAAAAAACTTAAGTGAATCACTCTTGCATTATACACAAAGATTGATACTCTATTCTACAACAACCTTTTCAACAGATGTTTCAGCAAAGTGTAAAATAACTTTTACATCAAAACAGAGTTATGACAGAAACAATAGAATTATAAAAGCAAACTAAAAAGTCATGTTATAGCAGCAAAATAACTTCATTGAATCCTTCCCTAAGGATTTAACTCAAGTTTTCAAACGGAAAACAGAGTATGCATGCTAGAACAAAATAAATTAGTTTGAACATTATCATCAATTTACAAACTCACATTCAAACAGAAAAGGAGTATAAAATTCCTTCTTACCACTCTCAAAATTTCATTATCAATTTTCTCTATATTTCTTTAAAATCATAATTACATGGATATATATACAAATTCTTAGTGAGTTAAATGGTGTGGTAGTGATGATCATTAAATGAATAAGGCATTTAAGGTCGTGTTAATTAATTTATGGGTTGTGGTATCTCTTCAAAATTTGATCGGCTAATATAAGTCGCCTTTTAGGCGGTGGAATGATTAATTTATGACATTATCCACCTTAATCATTTCACCCGAAAATGAAACCCTAATATTATAGTTCAGAAACCCCAATGTTCTTTCTGTGAATTTCAAATAATTCCTTTGCTAAGGACTTCGTAAAGATGTCTGCAAACTGATCTTCAGAAATTTCATCATTGTTTATCAACTCTCGAATAAAACGATATTTTGTATCAATATGCTTAGTTTTCTTGTGCAAAACATGATTACGTGACGGTGCAATCCTTGATTTATTGTCACAGAAAATATGACTTGATTCCTATTGTTCATGGAACAACTCATTCACAATCCTTCTCATCCACACAATCTGATGATAAAGTCGCAATGGGTTGCTTCTTTGAAGCCCAAGCTACAACTCATGATCCAAAATTGAACACATATCCAACATAATTGATTTTGGAATGATGATTATTTCCTTATTTACCAATTATAGAGGAAAAAACATATCGCAGGGACTTTTTCTTTCTGAATATGGATTATATAGATTCAACACTCTTATAGTCTAGCATAAATTTTTAACATTGATTTTATGCATATAGCTAGAAATATAGAGAAAAAATCAATTAATTCCAAACATAAATTCCAATTGATGATCAAACACCCTAAATTCCCAAAGGCATCCATGGAATAGAAATACCATCCCTTAAAACAACCTCTTAAAACCCTAACTAACTTATCTCTAGACACCATATTCTCTTGAAGTAAGAAAACATATATTTTTTGTATCTTTACTAATCTAGATAAGGAATAAGCATTCGTACCATGGTCTAATCCATGTATATTTAGTGAAATAATATTTATCATTTACCAATTTTATGGGACTATCTCACTCAAAGGAGCCCTCCAATTGTCTTCTATCTACCTTGTTGGATCTTTATTCTAGCCTTTTATTGAGTCTGCTACAAATATGATTTTCTACCAACTGATCTAGGAGAAAAGTCCTTGATGGGATCAAGGCCCAAAAATCCCAACTCGTGATCTCCCCGTAGGGGGTAACCTTTTCTAGGTCCAAGAAGGCACCAACATCCCCTATTAGTTCCATTTTCATTAGAACCAAAATAATGCAGACCCCCCTTCTCTCCTAAGGGTTGCGTGACCTCTCGGTCTAGGATCGATCAAGAAACTGAGTCAGATCCACTCTTTGGGTCTCTACTAAACTCCAAACCCACTTACACAGGTCCTTTCTCCAAATGTTTAAGTCATATGAGAACTACGGGATCTCTCATGAGCATTATACAACTTCTACGCAAATCGAGCATTGGCTCCTCCTGGGCTAAACGCCTTCCCTTCTGTTATCATGAATGTGACCACCCGCCTAACCAACAGGCTCTTTGTGACTTCGCATGTCAGGTGTTTGCACTTGTGCCAACCCCAACTCTCCTACTCCCGAAATCCCGAAGTGGGGCCTAGTGCATGCTAGCTCCTATCTTAACCTTTGATGATGTGACCCCTCACTATGACTTGGGGCCAATCTCTTGAGTGCTTCGTGGTTTCATGTTTCACGTCCCCAGAAATTTTTGTTCGCTCGTACTTGCAAGTTTTGAACCCCTAAATCTGGGCTTAACTCACGTTAGATCAACGACACACAACCTCTTTGATCCGACGGTCCTGTTTTTGCCTTCATGAACTCAGGGCTTTGTGGTTCATGAAGTTGGAGGATTGTTCCCCTCTCTTCTCTCGATCTCAAAACTCGTGAATTTCTTGGGACCAAATCTATGACCCACACCTTTCCTTCTATCAACGGCTATGATCATTTCACGAACTTGGGTTTCACAATTTTGCTTGCCCTATGCACTTCCTAGGGTTAAATCGCATGCAATTATCTCTGGATTCAATGAATGTTGATCCACGTGCTCAGATCTAATGGTCCAGATATGATCTTTTCTCTACACTTATTCTAGTGATATGACGTTAATCTAACGACCTAGATTCCCTCTACAACTGATCTAATGGTTGGTTTTTCTCTTCCTCCTGAGCTATTGATTCGTCTGACTCAGAAAGTTTCTAAGTCTTCAAAGGTCTCTACCTTTGAACTTACAATGAGTTTGTTTCTCGGACTTCGACTACAATTTTGAAAAGTTCTACTCCTCCTGAGCTTGGTCTCGTGAATACTTTGACTTCCCGTGCACTCCTTGCATTCAGGGATTTATGTAACTCAAATCCAAAGGGTTTCTCAAAGAGAAATTCCTTTCACCCTCTTGGAATTCTCCTTTTTTCTTTGTGCACACTTTGCACCAGATTCTAACACAGGTTTGAGTTCCTGCAGATGATTGTGCTCACCTTAAAATAGTCTCTTTGCACTACTTGCAAAGTGAAAGTTTCACGCTATCTCTTCTGAACTTCGGAATCGAAACAGATTCACTCAATGCACTCCTTGTGTTTTGTGTCACTTTGCACCAGTCGACAGAAGAGAAAAAATTGAAACTTATCCTAACATTCACAGTTCCATCTACTCATAACGGTATTAATTCATTCATTCATGAAAACACAATAACAAGGAATTTGAAACAATGTCCACCCCATGCATTGGATCAATTTTCCTCTGTTATATAACAAAGTGAAAATGGTTACAACTGTAAATGAAAAACAAAAACCAAGATATTCTGAAATTGAAATCCAACAATCTTTAGTAAAAACTGTATATGTTTTTCTTCATTCCCACCTTCCCATGATAATATATCCACTTTCATGGTTTCAAAGCAGGGGAATTCTGAAGCAATAAGCCCAACACACTCGTTTCCTTCTCATCAAAATCAAAATGGTGTATATTTACATTTATCATCCCAAAATATTGAGCAGCCGGATGGAATTTGAGGAGTAAATTGTCTATCACTAGTCAATATTCCAGTCAAATACAGTAAAAAAAAATTACCATAGCCATCACAAATCTGTGTCAAAAACCTCAAAACTGATGATATAATTGTCAAAACCGTCAAATTTGACGCACTTCCTTTTCAAATTCGAACCTTAGCATAAGAGAGTTCAAAAATGGTGGAATTGGATCTACTGTTAACTTCTGCATGGAATAGCAAACCCAAAATGAATCGCTGCACAGATGCACACCAAATATTCCTTTTGACCAATCACACACACAAAAAAACATATAACATCATTAAAAAATGATTTATTACCAAATTAAGTGTGTCATTGGAGAGGGTTGATACTAGAAATATTCATCTAGTTTTGCATTCCAAGAGGAGGGAAATCCAAATAATTCAGGAAATTGAATGTCTCCATTATTTCAAAAATCTTTTGCAGATAATTTGTATGCTTCATCAGTGCTCCAATCTAACGACAATCTAACCACATTGCTTCCTAGTTGTACTTCAAGGCGCCTAAGAGCAAAAGAAATCTCTTGAAACAACAGACCATTCACTCCCAAATCCTTTATTTCGGATATCAGGAGATGTGTAATCTTCTGATGATTAAAATATCTACGGAATCGTAAAGACAGACAATTAGGTTTTCAATGTGAGTAGCGGAAATGATGATCTTCTGTAGCCAAACGAAACAGTATAGGTGAAAAATCTCCAGAAGCCACAAATGAGTACCTTTAGCTGCACTATTCTGTTGTGCCGCAGAAGATCATCATTTCCACTCCTCACATTAAGAAACTAATTGTGATTCTTTATGACCCAGTAGATCTTTTAACCGTCGACTGCCTGAAGATTACACATCTCCTGATATCCGAAATAAAAGATTTGAAAGTGAATGGGTTGTTGTTTCAGAAGCTTTCTTTTGCAGTTACATGCCTTGAAGTGCAGTGTGGAAGTAAAGTGATTGGATTATCGTAGGATTGGAGAACGGATGAAGCATGCAAATTATCTGCAGAAAGATTTCTTTAAATAATACGAACATTCAAATTCTTGAATTATTTGGACTTCCTCCTCTTGGAAGGAAAAATGGGATGGGTATTTCTACCATCAACCTGGTCCAATAGCTTCCTTATCTTGAGCGTCTCGACATACATGAGACGCTTAATTTGGTAAGAAATTAATTTTTAATGATATTATATGCTTGTTCTGGGCAATTGGTAATAACACACTTAATTTGGTTGTTAAGAAATCATTCGGATGATAAATGCAGATCTCGTCTGCTCAATCTTCGGATAATAAATGCTAATCTACACAATTTTGATGAGAAGGAAATGGGTGTGTTGGGTTGGTTGCACAATTTTGATGACAAGGAAATGGGTGTGTTGGGTTGGTTGCCTAAGAATTCCCCTGCTCTTGAAACCATGGATGTGTATATATCACCATGGGGACCTGGTGAAGGATGCAAGGGATATCTATTACACTAGTTTCAACACTGTGTAGCAGCACCTGTAACCTACAGCCAGGTGTTTCAGCAACATGTTTCAACAACACCTGTAATCTGCAGCGAGGTGTTTCTGCAACTTGTTTCAGCATATAATAAAATGCTATTACAACAACAAAAAAATTAAGTGAATCACTCTTGCATCATACACAAAGATTGATACTCTGTTCTACAACAACCTTTTCAACAGATGTTTCAGCAAAGTGTAAAATAACTTTTACATCAAAACAGAGTTATGACAGAAACAGGAGAATTATAAAAGCAAACTAAAAACTGATGTTATAGCAGCAAAATAACTTCATTGAATCCTTCCCTAAGGATTTAACTCAAGTTTTTAAATAGAAAACAGAGTATGCATGCTAGAACAAAATAAATTATTCAGTAATAAGTTTGAACATTATCATGAGTTTACAAACTCACATTCAGACAGAAAAGGAGTATAAAATTCCCCATTACCACTCTCAAAATTTCATTATCAATTTTCTCTATCTTTCTTTAAAATCATAATTACATAGATATATATACAAATGCTTACTGAGTTAACGCGCCTCTTCCCTATACCTAAGTCGAATTCAGATTTTCCTCAACATAAATGATTCATTGAACCTTTGAAATTCGATTAGCCAAAAAATAAATGGTGTGGCAATGATGATCATTAAATGAATAAGGCATTTAAGGTCGTGTTAATTAATTTATGGGTGGTGGTATCTCTTCAAAATTTAATCGGCTAATATAAGTCATATTTTAGGTGGTGGAATGATTAATTTATGACATTCTCCACCTTAATCGTTTCACCCAAAAATGAAACTCTAATATTATAGTTCACAAACCCCAATGTTCTTTCTGTGAATTTCAAATAATTCCTTTGCTAAGGACTTTGTAAAGATGTCTGCAAACTGATCTTCAGAAATTTCATCATTGTTTATCAACTCTCGAATAAAATGATATTTTGTATCAATATGCTTAGTTTTCTTGTGCAAAACATGATTACGTGATGGTGCAATCCTTGATTTATTGTCACAGAAAATATGACTTGATTCTTATTGTTCATGGAACAACTCAGTCACAATCCTTCTCATCCACACAGTTGCAACATACTCTGCCTCAACAAATGATAAAGTCACAATGGGTTGCTTCTTTGAAGCCCAAGCTACAACTCATGATCCAAAATTGAACACATATCCAACTAAATTGATTTTGGAATGATGAGTATTTCCTTATTTACCAATTATAGAAGAAAAAACATATGGCAAAGACTTTTTCTTTCTGAATATGGATTATATAGATTCAACACTCTTATAGTCTAGCATAATTTTTTAACATTAATTTTATGCATATAGCTAGAAATATAGAGAAAAAATCAATTAATTCCAAACATAAATTCCAATTGATGATCAAACACCCTAAATTCCCAAAGGCTTCCATGGAATAGAAATACCATCCCTTAAAACAACCTCTTAAAACCCTAACTAATTTATCTCTAGACACCATATTCTCTTGAAGTAAGAAAACATCTATTTTTTTATCTATACTAATCTAGATAAGGAATAAGCATTCGTACCATGGTCTAATCCATGTATATTTAGTGAAATAATATTTATCATTTACCAATTTTATGGGACTATCTCACTCAAAGGAGCCCTACAATTGTCTTCTATCTACCTTGTTGGTTCTTTATTCTAGCCTTTTATTGAGTCCACTACAAATATGATTTTCTACCAACTGATCCAGGAGAAAAGTCCTTGATGGGATCAAGGCCCAAAAATCCCAACTCATGATCTCCCCATAGGAGGTAACCTTTTCTAGGTATAAGAAGGTACCAACCTCCCCTATTAGTTCCATTTTCATTAAAACCCAAATAATGCAGAGCCCCCTTCTCTTCTAAGTGTTGTGTGACCTCCCGGTCTAGAATCGATCAAAAAACTGAGTCAGATCCACTCTTCGGGTCTCTACTAGACTCCAAACCCACTTACACAGGTCCTTTCTCCAAATGTGTAAGTCATATGAGACCTGCGGAATCTCTGTTGAGCATTATCCAACTTCTATGCAAATCTAGCACTGGCTCCTCCTGGGCTAAATGCCTTCCCTTTTGTTACCACGAATGTGACCACCTGCCTGACCAACAAGCTCTTTGTGACTTTTCATGTTAGGTGTTTGCACCTGTGCCAACCCCGACTCTCTTACTCTCGAAATCACGAAGTGGGGCCTAGTGCATGTTAGCTCCTCTCTTAACCTTGGACGATGTGACCCCTCACTATGACCTAGGTCCAATCTCTTGAGTGCTTCGTGGTTTCATGTTTTGCATCCCCGAAAAGTTTTGTTCGCTCGTACTCCCGAATTTTGAACCCCTAAATCTGGGCTACACTCAATTTAGATCAACGGTCCACAACCTGTTTGATCTGACGGTCCTGTTTTCGCCTTCATGAACTCGGGGCTTTGCAGTTCGTGAAGTTGGAGGATTTTTCCCCTCTCTTCTCTTGATCTCAAAACTCGTGAATTTCTTGGGACCAGATCCATGACCCACACCTTTCCTTTTATCAATGGCTATGATTGTTTCACGAACTTGGGTTTCACAATTTTTCTTTCCCTATGAACTTCCTAGGGTTAAAGCCCATGCAATTATCTCTGGATTCAACGACTGTTGGTCCACGTGCTCAGATCTAACGGTCCATATATGATCTTCTCTCTACACTTCTTCTAGTCACTGGACATTAATCTAACGGTCCAGATTCCCTCTACAATCGATCTAATGGTTCGTTCTGCACCTCCTCCTGAGCTATTGATTCGTCTGACTCAAAAAGTTTCTAAGTCTTCAAAGGTCTCTAATTTTGAACTTACAGTGAGTGTTTCTTGGACTTCGACTACAGTTCTGAAAATTTCTACTCCTCCTGAGCTTGGTCTCGTGAATACTTTGACTTCCCGTGCACTCCTTGCATTCAGGGATTTTTGTAACTCAAATCCAAAGGGTTTCTCAAAGATAAATTCCTCTCACCCTCGTGGAATTCTCCTTTTTTCTCTGTGCACACTTTGCACCAAATTCTAACACAGGTTTGAGTTCCTGCGGATGATTGTGCTCACCTTAAAATAGTCTCTCTGCGCTCCTTCCAAAGGGAAAGTTTCGCGCTATCTCTTCTGAACTTAGGAATTGAAATAGATTTGGTCAATGCACTCCTTGTGTTTTGTGTCACCTTGCACCACTCGAAAGAAGAGAAAAAATTGAAACTTATCCTCACATTCACAGTTCCATCTACTCATAACAAAATTAATTCATTCATTCATGAAAGCACAATAACAAGTAATTTGAAACAATGTCCACCCCATGCATTGGATCAATTTTCCTTTGTTATATAAAAAAGTGAAAATGGTTACAACTGTAAATGAAAAAAAAAAAACAAGATCTTCTTAAATTGAAATCCAACATTCTTTAATAAAAACTGTATATGTTTTTTTTCATTCCCACCTTCCTATGATAATATATGCACTTTCATGGTTTCAAAGCAGGGGAATAGAAACAAGCCCAATACACTCGTTTCCTTCTCATCAAAATCAAAATGGTGTATATTTGCATTTATCATACCAAAATATTGAGCAGTCGGATGGAATTTGAGGAGTAAATTGTCTGTCACTAGTCAATATTCCAGTCAGATACAGTGAACGAATAGAGCGAATATATGTGTATATATGTTTCAAACTTTAAATAGAGTTGAATATGTATCAATGAATGAACCGAGCAAATATATGTGTATATATGTTTCAAAACTTTAAACAGAGTTGAATATACATATCAATGAATGAACAGAGTGAATATATGCGTATATGTGTTTCAGAACTTTGAAACAGAGTCGAATATATATCAATAAATGTACAGAGCTATTATATGCATACATATATGTTTCAAACTTTAACAGAGTCAAATATGTGTCAATGCATGAACATAAATATTACATGGATATGTAGGTTTAGAATTTAAACAGAACCGAATATTTATGATTGAACGAACAGAATAGATATATGCATTTATTTCCATTTTGTAAATTTAATTCAAAAGGAAAACAAAATTTCATTCATATAGTCTAGAACGATGAAACATAGGGGAGTGAACAGAATCCAGGGAGTAAGATTATCCTAAACGGGACGATTTAATCATGTTAGCATCATACGATAGGGAAGCGAATCAATGACTTTGCCGATACATCATTAACGGTGACACTTCCTACTTATTTTGTGCGCATAATGAATACAAGAAATTTAGGGTTGCGACATTTCCTTTTAGAATAACTAGCAAACATTTGCTTCGTAATTTTTTACAGAAATTTTTTCCAAGGGAAAATCCAGAGTAGTGAAATTGATTCGGAGGATAAAATCTATCGAAAGGACAAAATTTTTACAAAAGAAAACACAGAGTTTTGGATTGTGAAACCCACCTCCGAACAATTCCTTTAGGGAAAAATCCAAATAGACAGTTTTCAATAACAAAAGACTACCCAAACTGTCATCAACAAAATCCATTAATGATGGCCATTATAACTAGTAAAATTGTTTCAAATACATTAAATCACAGGTTTAATATACAAAACGTCGAAGATAAGCCTTTTTCCAAATAGTTATCACAACAGAAACACTACGAACAGAATCATGACTTCCATGATTGATTTAAGAAGCGAGTTGAGAGCCATTTTTATGGAACCCGAGTACCTTTGTCACATTGAACATAGGGAAATATCTACGCTGAGGAGTGGACATCCCTACATTCGGCCATCACAGGAAAGTGTTAGAAAAGTATTAAACTTCAATTTATAAAATCGAATGTATAGTTTGAGATCCACAGGGATGTTGGACTATTTAACTTAAAACACCACGGCTTCCAGTGGCTGTGCCTGGTTTTGTAACGTGACCCTAGCTGGGGAGATTGATGCCTAGAAATTCTAGTGGGTACCTCGTAACAAAAATAAGTCCCACCATTAATACAATGATAGCTCTTTCGCACAAAATTTAAACAAATAATTAACAGAGTAAATAACTGTGAATTCAAGAAGATCAATCTATTATGAACAAAAACTTTGTACAAACAGAAATGAAGAATGTGAGGAACGACATTATATATATATGAACAATAGATTTTCTCAGGAAAATAACCCAACTCATTAATATATAAATTACTAGAAGGCCACCACTATACTACAAATAGAATTCACCAAACACAGAGGAGGATAGTTATGGTAGACCCTTTTATCTCTCTACGACATATGAATGAACCATTTCTGTGCTACATGATTGTGACCTCCGAAACAGTTTCCAGTCTCAAAGTGAAATAAATGAACCGGTAGAAACCCACAGGACACAAACAGAGGGCACAAGATCACGGTGGTATAGAGCAGGAACTCTCGGTAATAGCCTCTTCTATAGTCTACATTAGTATGACAGGAGAAATCGCATACAATCTGAACCTAATACAGGAAGAAAATATCTTCTTAAACACAGCCCATGAACCCTTTGTTTTAACTTACGATTTGAAAGTTCCATAGAATCTTGCCAGGTAGACGGTTGTTGCTACTAACTTCACCAATGATGGTCTCTGAGGTGGTAACCCTTCCCTGTGAAATAGTGCATAATAAAAAACCCTCTTCTTTGAAATCACAAGAACAAGAATGAGGCTGCCAAAACCCTAGAGGCATGAATACCACCTTTAATCGTCCAGAAGTACAAGCCATGTGATAGGGCTTGGTTGGTGCATCAGGATTGGGAAGAACATGAGGACAAGGCATTGGGGCTGAGGCCCAATTAATTCTATGATAGAGTCTTAACTCCTCTTGAGAGATACACCTAACTCCCTTAACTATCGAAGATATGAAGTTAAACAACAGTATAACCATGACTATCCAGTGTAAATGATCGATCGTTACACCTTGACTTTGAAGTGCTCCTTCCTTTACACCAACAGGACGTGGAGGGGTAGTTAGTTAGTTACACAGTGACCTAAGTGGGTCAAGTCAGGGTTGTGTTCGTTATGGTGGAGGCACAAATCGTATCTTAACTGAAATGTAAACATCAGAGAAAGCGCATTGTTACCCTCTCTTAAATCACATTTAATAACAATAGTCATTCCTGGTACACTTTTGGATTCTAATGTCGACTCATCTAGGTAGGAGTACAAGTAATTAATTTCAAGGTTATAAAAATGTGCGTTCAAAGTCCAATTTAGCCCGACTCCCTTAATTAGGAAAATGAAAATTCAAATCCTAACGTATGGGCGAATACATTTAGGTATTAATATCTATATAGTAAGATATAGGAGTTAGAAAAATGCCTATTTTTCATTGGAACTTCCCGTATGTGTTAAATTAATATGACAAAGGGCCACTCCAAGCCAAAAGGGAAATGTAAGCACCCATCTTACGCGATGATAAACTTCGGTTTTTTTAGAGGACAATGTCCCTAGGAAAAAAAAAATTATATGATAAATTTGAGGTTTATTACATATGGTATCAGAGTGAAAGTTCAACACTGGGCCTGAACAGGACCACTGTAGTGCTTAGTATATATTTTGTTTTAGATAAAAACTAATAAATTGTGTGGTTACAAAAAAAAAACTTTCTTTGTTTTGGTGAGTAAGTATGGCAGCTCAAGACAATGCAGAAAATAGGATGGAAGAAAATCCATAGCAAAGAGCTCTTGGAGATACAGGGAAAAATAGTGATGAAAGATCACCCACAGAAGTGTTGGAAACAATGAGGAACCTGATCGTTGAGCTACAGATATTTAAATCCGACAATGAAAAATTGAAGAAGGCGCAACAAGAGCAACATGAGATAAACGAAGTCCTGTTGCACAGTATAGTGACCAAGAAAATCCCAAAGGACAATAATAATAATAAAGAAGTTAGCAAGAGAGCCTCCAAGAACTTAGGGCCAGAAACAGAAAAAGGAGATAGTTCGTCTAAAGGAACACCTCCATCTAAGGATGGAACTAAAATTGTCAGAAAAAGAAAACAAGTAGACCACCTTAAAGAAGAATTTAAAAAAATCAAATCCGCTATCTTTGACGGGGAATCGAGAACAGGAGAAGAAGCAGAGGCATGGCTATTGGACATCGAAAAATATTTCCAAATCTACAACTATTCCAGCAACATGAAGGTCATGATGACCATCTACAATCTGAAAGGGAAGGCTAGTATTTGGTGGCAAGATCTGAAATTGACCAAGGGCCTAAAGGAGAAACAATTGGAATGGTTTGACTTTAAAAATTATTTCAACAAGCAATACCTTTCTGAAAATTATTATGAAAGGAGGACGAAGGAATTTTATGAGTTACGACTCAGACAAATGATGATGGAGGACCTTATAGATAAATTTATGGATCTGCTAAGGTTCATACCATACATCTAGGAGGATAAAGTAAAAATTCAACGATTTCTAAGTTGTCTACCACAGTCCTACAAGGAAAGAATTGAGTTTGACAAGCCCAAATCCTTAAGTGAAGTATTAAGAAAAGAACGTATGTGATATGACCAATATAAATAGTGGGCAGAGTTTCCCAAAGCCTGGAAGGACAAGAAACAAGATCGAATGAACCAACAGAAGAAGGGGTACCAGCTAGCTCCTTATCAAAATATAGCGAAGCATTTTCCGAGAAAGGATTTTCACTCCAATCCTCTGAATACTCAAGGAAGCAAAAAACTGACAAACCTGGGAGTGAAAAGGTTCAGGGAAAACTCCCGCGAGCCTATGAAGTGTTGGGAATGTGGAGAACCTCATCTCAGGAGGAACTACCCACGTTTGAGTTCAACAAACAGAACTGTTGTTCATAACCTGGAAGAAGCCTCGACAGTGGGAGACATGGGCAGGAGCCTACATCGGATAAATGAAGCCATCGACGGTCAACAAGCTAACCACCAGTGCTTAGTAGTAGAAGTCGAAGGTAAAATACAAGACACATGAATTTCTTTTTTAATTAACCCTAGAGCAACATTAAGTTATATTACTCTGAAGGTAGTAGAGTCAAATAAACTTAAGAAACTGAAGCACGCAAAATCATGGCTTGTGCAACTAGCGACAGGTACAAAAAGGAAAGTAATTGACTATATTCTGGATTTTGAGTTCATCCTAGATGGTCAAACTATAAGGACCGATATGAACATCCTACCACTAGGATATTACGATATGATTATTGCGATGGATGGGTTAGAATGACACAAAGAAATATTAAATTGTTATACAAAGATACTTAACTATAAAGATGATTTCGGCACCACTAGGACAGCCCAAGGTATACCAAAACTAGTATTAATCAGACAAATTTCATCACTGCAACTAAAGAAATGTGTGAGAAAAGGATGCCAAGTTTATGCCATCCAAGTGAGGAGCATAGCGGAAAAGAAGGACAAGCCAAAGTTGGAAGACTTTGTTGTATTACGTGATTTCAGAGACATGTTTGTGGATGAGATACTAGAATCACCACCTAGAAGGGAAATAGACTTCTCCATAGATCTATTACCCGATTCTACCCCTATCTCAAAGGCACCTTACCGGATAAGTCTACCAGAACTGGCAAAATTAAAAATACAATTACAAAAATTGTTGGGCAAAGAGTATATCAGACCAAGTCTCTCACCTTGGGGAGCACCAGTCCTCTCTGTGAAAAAGAAGGATGACACTCTAATATTATGTATCGATTATAGGCAATTGAACAAAATGACTATTAAGAATAAATACCCCTTACCAAGGATAAATGATCTGTTCGATCAAGTAAGGGGGGGCAAGATCTTTTCAAAATTGGATTTACGATCTAGTTATCATCAAGTTTGGATAAAAGAGGAGGACATAAACAAAACAACATTTTAGACAAGATATGGACACTACGATTTTGTAGTCATACCTTTCAAACTCACTAACACCCCAACCACATTTATGTGCCTAATGAACAGTATTTTCAGTGAGTACTTGGACAAGTTTGTGGTAGTATTCATCGATGATATCCTAGTCTATTCAAAGATGGAGGAGGAACATGAGGCAGACTTAAAGATAGTTCTACAAATGTTAAAGAAGCACAAACTGTATGCCAACTTTGATAAGTGTGACTTCTATCAGAATGAAATACAATACCTTGGACATGTAATTTCAATAGAATGCATTGCCATAGACCCGGAAAAGACGAAAGCCATTGTGGAATGGTCGGTACCTAAAGATGTAGTAGATATACGGTCGTTCATGGGAATCACTGGATACTACTGTAGGTTTATAGAAGGGTTTTCCGAGATAGCCTACCCTATCACATCATTACAAAAGAAAGGAACCAGCTTTAACTGGTCAGAGAAATGTCAAGATAACTTCAACAAACTAAAGGAATTATTGACAATGGAACCCATATTGAAAGTAGTAGACCCAGATAAAGACTTCACTATATGTGTCGATGCAAGCAAAGAAGGGCTAGGTGGTGTCCTAACTTAGGAAGGACATGTTATTTGTTATGAGTCCCAGAAATTGAAAGAACAAGAGTGAAATTACATCACTCATGACTTAGAATTTGCAATAGTAATACACGCCTTAAAGATGTGGTGACATTACATTTGTGGTGACAACAATGGGGTGAAATATTTGTTTAACCAATCAGATATTAATGCAAGGCAAACAAGGTGGTTATCCTTCTTAAGTGAATTCGACTTCGAGGTTAGACATATCAAGGGCAAGGAAAACAAAGTAGCAGATGCTTTAAGTAGAAGAATCCATGGGTTATGTGAGATGAATTTCAGAAAAGAAAAAAGTGATTTGGAAGAAAGAATAAGGACGGCAGGTATTCATGATTAAAACTATACTAAAATGATGGAAGAATTACCAAACAATACCGTGAACTCAAATACACTAGATCTAAGTATCGACAAGAAGGGAGTGCTACGATTTAAAAAAAGACTTTACATACCAGATTCAACGTGGTTAAAATTAACAATCTTGGACGAAGTGCATAAGAAGCCATATTCTAGCCACCCAGGTTACCAGAAAACAATAAAAACACTTAGGAAATTATTTTATTGGCCTAATATGAAGGGCGAAACTGTGGAATACTTGGCTGGGTGCCAAGATTGTCAGCAGGTTAAGGTCAAGCACCAACATCCAACCAGCCTCTTGTTACACATTATTTTTGTCATCCCTATGACTGTTAATGATGTAAACATATATGTTGCCTTCAGAGGGGTTAGTGGCATGAGTTCCTAAAGAATCAAGGCAGAAGAACTTTCCCTGAGAAAAGAGGTTTCTATATAGGTAGGATGCGAGAATGCCCGATTCTCGCAGTTTGCACCATAGCTGGGTTGCAAGATGTTTGCAGGTTTCTTTATAGCTAAGGCACAAGAATGCCTACACATGGGAAAAACGAGTGTTTTCTCAAATCTTCTAGAAGGAGAAACTTCTATGGTTAGGTGGCATCGGAATGGTTTGGATCTTACTCACTTGCATGATTTAGAGGGATCATCCTAACCTCCTCACCTTATCCTCTTCAACTTATAAAAGGAGAGGAGCTCTCATGGAGAAAGTTAGCTTAGCTTTGGAGCTTTGGAGCTTTGGTTAGCTTGGAGTTTTTTGGATTGGCTAAGTTGGATTTGGCTTGGAATTATTAGCCTGGTTGGAGTGGATTTGGGATTTTCTTTGTCAAGATAGATTGTGAGTAGCTATCAGATCCATGGTCTCAGAATCCTTGGAGCAAGAAGTGTGTGGGGAACGAAGGACAGTTGGAAGTGAACTTATGACATCAAGGCCATGGTTGTAATCTCTCTTTCACATTTAATATGATACAGTAATATGATTCTTTCCTATAAATCTTGTTATGTTTTATTCTATGAATCCTTGATCACATACATAGGTTTATATTGTGTTTATGCTATTACAATCACTTTGGTTGGTTGCATTCTTTTGCAGGTTCATCATTGTATGAGCGTTGGAATGGATCTAGGATGGAGATGGTGAGAGGAAGTGACATTTAAACGATATGTCACCTATCTCTCTTTAGTTAGTAAATTCAATATTTAAAACTTAAGGAAAGCATCATGTTCTAGTGTGTGTTGGTCTAGATCTAGGTGGATCTAGGGAGATCAGTTAGTGTCCGCACTTACTGATTAGTCCGATAACAAAATTGGCTACTCCACCGGTGAACACCCCAAAGTATGAAGTTAGAATAGAGTGATAGATGAAACACTTTGTCGATGTGTGTATGGAACAAGGAACAGTCGGTCGGAAACCTTCGAACAAACAAGGAAATACAGTACAATAATACATCATCCCTGAGGTAGGCATTCCCATACTTAGAATTCAAATGACTCAAAGCATAAATGATGACATGAAAAGATCCATGTCAAGTAATACAAGTCATGGATACCAAACATACACTGTGGATCCATGCCAATATGACTAAAATCTGAACATAGACACCAAAAATACATTGTAGATCTATGTGTTAAGGACTCAAATTTGAACATAGCCACCAGACATACAATGTGGATCTATGCAACAGTACACTAAATATACTCCAGTGCAACCTGGATTTGTCAGAAAATATCCAGGGTCTTCATCTTCGCCACTCTATAGTACAAATCTAACCATGTGAATACATGTGTTGAAGTTGAACATGGTAGAAACCACTTGATTACTGGTCATTGGTGTATACCGTTAACAAGTGTGAGGAAAATCACCATTAATTTCAATGGCTTCCAAGGTAGACTAGTACAATCCGACAAATTTGAATCAATGAGCTAAGGTTGAACACTTGATGGAATCTTCCGATTAGGGGTCAATAATGAAAACCCACTGTCGAAAGCGAGGAAACCTGGCATTGAGGCATGCAAGTTCCAAGGTACCAAATCTCCAAAGCTAAGCTAACTTTCTCCATGAGAGCTCCTCTCCTTTTATAAGTTGAAGAGGATAAGGTGAGGAGGTTAGGATGATCCCACTAAATCATGAAAGCGAGTAAGATCCAAACCATTCAGATGCCACCTCACTATGGAAGTTTCTCCTTCTAAAAGATTTGAGAAAACACTCATTTTTCCCACGTGTAGGCATTCTCACACCCTAGCTATAGAAAAACCTACGAACATCTCGCAACCCAGCTATGGTGCAAACTATAAGAATCAGACACTCTCGAACTGTGCTACATATATAGGGTGAGAACTTGTTCTAAAGCTTGGAAAAAGATGAAGTCTTGATGGTTCTAGAAGGGAATCTTCTAGAGTAATTGGTTGGCATTCGAATGGTTATCTTTGTATTGGTTTCCCTGATATTGTGGGATCATTATTATCCAAGTAAACATCTCATTCTCTCCTATATATTGATGAAATTCTCATGGAAAAGGTTAAGCAAGATTCATTGGAGAATTGGTGAAAGAATTGTGTGAAGGACCTAACTTGAACATGAGCTTGGAGACTCTAGCAAGTCTATCAAGGGGAATTGGATCTTCTTCATACAAGGATAGAGCAAGTGTGTGTGTTGGAAACAAGTTATCATCCACAAATGGACGGACAGACTGAGAAGACAAACCAAATAATAGAGGATATTCTTTGCATGTATGTAAGAACAAAACCAAACAAGTGGGAGGACTATATACACTTGGTAGAATTTGCATATAGCAATGGGTACGAAACTTCAACAAAGTTGATCCCTTTTGAAGTATTGTATGGCAAGAAGTGTATGACTCCAATTAGTTTGGATAACCCAGCTGACAGGATCATGGTTGGACCAGAGATGCTCCAAGAAATGGACAACATGGTAAGAAAGGTACAACAAAACTTGAAGGAAGCACATGATAGACAGAAGAGCTATGCAAATCTGAAAAGAAGATAGGCAGAGTTTCAAGAGGGACACCATGTATATTTGAAGGTCAAAGCCCAAAAAAGATTGTTGAAGCTAGGAAACTATGCCAAGATGGCACCCAGATTCTCTGGGCCCTTCGAGATACTAGCTCGAATTGGACCCGTGGCATATCAACTTGCACTACCAGCGAATCTAAGAATTCATAATGTATTTCATGTTTCTTTATTGAAAAAATATGTTCACGACCCTACTCATATGATTGATTGGAACTTGGCACAGGTGGAACCCAAAGGAGAATTCTAGGTGGAACCTCTACGCATTCTATATCGGAGATAAATAACGCTTAGGAATAGATTTTTCACTCAGGTAATGGTGCAATGGAAGCATTTTAGTCCTGAGGAGGCCACTTGGGAATTGGAGGGAGATTTGTGGAAATCTCATCCAATCTTGTTCCAAGAAAGGAACAAACATTGAGGGCAGTGTTTTATTGAAGGGGGAAAGGATGTGACATCCCCCAAAATAAAACATTTTGGAAATTTAAATTTTTGGGAAATTATTCCGTTTTTGGTAAATTCGAATTTGGAAAATTTTGCCATTTTTCGCAATTCGGAATTTTGAATTTGTTAATTGTAATAAATTATTATGACTGTTGGATTTGACCCAACTAAGTATTTTGACAATGACACTTGCTTAAAAAATAGAATATTTTATATTGATTACAGGAAGACAAATGGAACAACCATGTTAAAAGCAGCTGACCATGACTCCATAAGTGGGGAACATGTTGGAACTACCCCTGGGCTGATTTTTACAAGTGGAAAATTAGTGATTTGGCCATTGGCAGCCCCTTAAAATCAGTGATTTAGGAAGTTGTGAAAATTTCAGGGAAGGGAAAAGACCTAGGCAAGTTACAAATAAACATATGTGAGGAGGCAGGACGCTGCTGAGTATGCTTGGGAAAAGAGTCTGTTTTTGATCCTTTTTTCACTTGCTATTATAAACATTGAAAGGGTGTGGGGCAAGAGAAAAGTGACTAAATTGAAGGACAGTTTTGTAGAGGGATTTCCAAGTTCACCCTTATGGACTCATGGTGAGGCTACGGGGTGAATCGGGCAAGTAATCGTGGCTGCTTGATTCAACAATTGGGAGGAACGTGGATGTTCCATTTGTTTTCTCTGCAAGTTTAGTTCAGATATGTTTCTCTAAACTCTATCTGTTTGAATGATTTTTTTTATTGGATATACTGTACATGTTATAGCTATACAGAAAGGAGTTCTAGTATCTTTGTTACTGATCGTATAACTACCGTAAGTCTTTTCCTGTACCTAAATATTTAGTATTCTACCTCTGTTGGATGAATTGGTTATTACTATAATGGGATCCTTAACGATGGTATGCATGCAATAACCTAGAACAATGGCTATTCGAAATTCAATAAATAGACTGTAGGATTTAATTGTAGACTTAATTCTAGAAATCAATTTTCTTAAAACAGAATCGAATATGTATCAGTGAACGAACAGAGAGAATATATGTGTATATATGTTTCAAACTTTAAACATAGTCGAATATGTATCAGTGAAAAACATAGTGAATTTATGCATATATATGTTTGAAAAATTTAAACAGAGTCAGAGATACATATCAATGAACGAACAGAGCGAATATATGCATATATGTGTTTCAGAACTTTGAAACTGAATCGAATATGTATCAATAAATGTACAGAGCTATTATATGCATACATATATGTTTCAAACTTTAATAGAGTCTAATATGTATCAATGCATGAACAGAACTATTACATGCATATGCAAGTTCATACTTTAAACAGAACCGAATATTTATCATTGAACGAATAGAACAAATATATGCATTTATTTCCATTATGTAAATTTAATTCAAAAGGAAAACAGAATTTCATTCATATAGTCTAGAAAGATGAAACATAGGGGAGTGAACAAAATCCAGGGAGTAAGACTATCCTAAAAGGGACAACTTAATCATGCTAGCATCATACGACAGGGAGGCGAATCAATGACTTCATCGATACATCACTAATGATGACAGTTCCTACTTATTCTGTGTGTAGAATGAATACAAGAAATTTAGGGTTGCGACATTTCCTTTTAGAATAACTAGCAAACATTTTCTTCGTACTTTTTTATAAAAAGTTTTTCCAAGGGAAAATCCAGAGTAGTGAAATCAATTTGGAGGATACAATCTATCGAAAGGAAAAAAATTCTACAAAAGAGAATGCAGAGTTTTGGATTGTGAAAACCACCTCTGAACGATTCCTTTAGGGAAAAATCCAAATAGACAGTTTTCAATAACAAAAGAGTACCTAGACTGTCATCAACAAAATCAAGTAATGATGGCCATTATAACTAGTGAAGTTGTTTCGAATACGTTAAATCACATGGGTAATATACAAAATGACGAAGATAAGTCTTTTTCCAAATAGTTATCACAACAGAAACACTACGAACAGAATCGTGACTTCCATGCTTGATTTAAGAAGCAAGTTGAGAGCCATTTTTATGGAACCCGAGTACCTTTGTCATGTTGAACATAGGGTGATATATACGTTGAGGAGTGGACATCCTTGCATTCGACCATCACAGGAAAGTGTTAGCAAAGTATTAAACTTCAATTTATAAAATCGAATGTATAGTTTGAGATCCACAGGTATGTTGGAATACTTAACTTAAAACACCATGGCCTCTAGTGGCCATGCCTGGTTTTGTAACATGACCCCGGCCAGGGAGATTGATGCCTAGAAATTCTGGTGGGTAACTCATAACAAAACAAAGTCCCACCATTAATACAAAGATACCTCTTTCGCACAGAATTTAAACAAATAATTAACAGAGGAAATAACACTGTGAATTCAAGAAGATCAATCTATTATAAACAAAAACTCTGTACGAATAGAAATAAAGAACGTGAGGAATGACATTATATATATATGAACAATAGATGTGCTCGGGAAAATACCCCAACTCATTAAGAGATAAATTACCAGAAGGCTACCACTATACTACAAATAAAATGCACTAAACACAGAGGAGGACAGTTATGGTAGACCCTTTTATCTCTCTACGACGTATGAATTAAACCTTTCTATGTTACACGGTTGTGACCTATGAAACAGTTGTCAGTCTCAGAGTGAAATAAAAGAACTGGTAGGAACCCACAGGACACAAACAGAGGGCACAGGATCATGGTGGTATAGAGCAGGAACTCTCGGTAATAGTCTCTTCTACAATCTACATTAGTATGATGGGAGAAATCACGTAGACTCTAAACCTAATACAAGAAGGAAATCTCTTCTTAAACACACCCCATGAACCCTTTGTTTTAACCTAGGATATGATAGTTCCATAGAATCTTTCCAGGTAGACGATTGTTGCTGCTAACTTCACCAATGATGGTCGCCGAGGTGGTAACCCTTCCCTATGAAATAGTGCGTAATATAGAACCCCCCTCTTCAAAATCATAAGAATAGGAATGAGGCTGCCGAAACCCTAGAGGGACGAATACCACCCTTAACCATCTGGAAGTACAAGCCATGTGCTAGGGCTTGGTTGGCGCATCAGGATTGGGAAGAATAGGAGGACAAGGCATCAGGACTGAGGCTCAATTAATTCCAGGATAGAGTCTTAACTCCTCCTAATGGAAACACCTAACTCCCTTAAATATCGAAGATACTAAGTTAAACAATAGTATAACCATGACTGTCCAGTGTAAATGATTGGTCGTTACACCTTGACTTTGAAGTGTTCCTTCCTTTACACCAACAAGATGTGGAGGGGTAGTTAGTTAGTTATGGAGTGACCTTAGCGGGTCATGTCGGGGTTCTGTTTGTTATGGTCAAAGCACAAATCATATAATAACTAAAACATAAACATCATAGAAAGCGCATTGTTACCCTCTCTTAAATCACCTTTAATAACAATAGGCATTCCTTGTATGCTTTTGTATTCTAGTGTCGACTCAGCTAGGTAGGAGTACAAGTAATTAATTTCAGGGTTATAAAAATGTGCGTGCAAAGTTCAATTCAGCCCGACTCCCTTAATTAGGAAAATGAAAATTCAAATCCTAACATATGGGCGAAGATATTTAAGTATTAATATCTACATAGTAAGATATAGGAGTTAGAAAAATGCCTATTTTTCATTGGAACTTCTCATATGTGTTAAATTAATATGACAAAGGGTCACTCCAAGCCAAAAGGGAAATGTAAGCACCCATCTTACGAGATGATAAACTTCGGTTCTTTTAGAGGATAATGTCCCTAGGAAAATTTTTTATATATGATAAATTTGAGGTTTATTACACTTTCATATTTGTATACCCATATACCCATACAATAGGCTTAGAATACAACGATCTTGTGTCTTCTGTGCCTAAGCATTATGCATAAATTTTGACTCACCCAAACTCTATCAAAAGGATTTAGGAAAAGGTATAACTGCACAGGGTTGGATCATACACCTTTACGCAATGTTTAATAGAATAATATTGTACCCCTTTTTACAAGCATTCAGATAAGGGTGATGGTTAGGTAAATCCGTCTGGGTAAATTCAGTCTAATGAATATCCTATAACCCCTTGCCCATGTTAGCAACCCACTCGGCTTCACCTCTCCAATATGTAACATCAACTGAAAAATTGCATTAAAGAGTTCATAGTGGTTAGGTTCGCAAGCCTCCATGAGTTGCGCATGTATCTTCTTAATCCATAACACAGTAAATGTCGAGGAGGGGGTTAGGTATAAAAACGATTAACCTCTGGAAAGGACATTAAAGGGGGCAGGGTGTATGCGAATGTCGAGGCCATCACCTGACTTGTTGTCCAATAGGATCGTACCAAGTCCTACCTCATCACATGGCCTTTCTTACCAACAGTCTTCAATTTATGAGGAAGGGTTCTTTAGGTTATAGGAGTTTTCTTTTGTTGTGGGGAGGTTCTCCGGTGATCTAGTTATACAATTCTATTTCTAGTTATACAATTCTATTTCTAGTTATACAATTCTGTGTCTCTCACCCAATTCACCTGGTAAGTTTCACGCTATCACTATAACATTTTCATCTATTAGAAAGTCTCTTCTTATCATTAAAAACTCGAAAGAGATGGCATTGGACTTTTCCTTGCTACTGGTAAGTAGCTCCACTTATCGTACCCCTATGTATTCAACTCTCGAAGGCTCAACACTTCAAATATCCTACTTTTTGGTGCTTCTAATGGTTTTGTTTTTTCACTTTGTTCTTAATATTGTCGTCTCCTGCTCTCCTTCATGGAGTTGTATCATTATTTGGTAGTGAATAATCTTCGATATTTCTTCAGGGTTTTTTTCTAGAGGTTAACCACTAGGGTGAGAGTCATACTTTACATACAAATTAACTCTTATCTGGGTTAGTGGAACAACGTCCTCTGTTGTGGTCGGGTATTATCTAGGTAATGTTTGACCACTGTTATTAACCCAAGTTTGTCCACCCATCTCTAGGATTTTTGTCTGACTATACACCGCATTCCTCCATAATTGATGCAGGAGCATTCACACCTCATCAAGTGAGTCAGCGCATGGAGAAAGAAAAGACAGCTGGATGACGCCAGCACCAAAATTTTGAATCACCTTGATATATGTTGCATCGTCGTTTGAATGAAATCATTCATAATAGAGCGCCCTTGTACATTGTAACAGACTCTGAGAAGATAAGCTCTCGTCCTTAGGTAGCTGAGGCACTTATTAGATATAGTGTAGGTAGATAGGATTTAGTGCAAGTAGATAAAATAATTAAGTCTAGATTAGACAGTTTTGCTTTCGAGAGGGAAAACGAAGTATAGACACCCTCCTTTGTATCATTGTGATAGGAGCATTCAGATTATGCAGAGCATTAGCATTGAGGAGCAAGAAGAGAAGCGCATAGAGTTTGTGAAGAACCCCCATGTATAGATATTTAATTAATAGAAAGCTTTGATTCAATTTCATGGCTGTGATTATTCTCTGTGTGTTGTTGATATTATGATGTTGCATGCTTGCGTCTTTTTATGCTTTTTCCGTATATGTTGCATACGTAATCTCATGGCAGATTAGAAATCTGGGGAAGAGGCGAGAATGAGTTTCAATTGTTTCTCCGTTCGAGCCAAGACATTCCTTCATAGAGTGCAGTTGAATTCCTCCGCATAGGGTGCGTTGAGGGGCTCTACAGTTAAACTCTTACTCTCTATCGGAAGTGTGTTGGGTTATTTGAACCATGCAGGTGAAGAACCCGTCGAATTTAAGTCTCAGAGGTGAGCCTGGGAAAGGAGAACAGGGAAGCCTTAATTAAATTCCCATGCATGTGTTGGTTGTCTGTGTGTTGCTGGCATTATGCCTTTGCATATTTACTTCTTGTTATGTATTTCTCTCATACGCTGTGTATGTGATCTTATGGAAGAATTGAAATCTGGATGTCCCAGAAGTGAAAAGTCAGGTTTCTATGACTGTGAGTGCATTGGACTTGGGAAAAATTCATCATTTTTGAGAGTGGTTGAAAGTTGAGTACAGAGAACGTGCTCGAGAGACCTCTGAAGGAGTCGGGGTTGGAAAAGTTCAGGAGGGATAGTTCCTTTGATTCGTTATGGAAACAGACCCCAGCAGAGTTCATGCAGGTTTAAGGTGGCGGAACAAAAGATTCTTCAAGAGGAAGAGAATCGACGACTTGAAATCGTCGAACAGGATCACGAGTTCCCGCTGACCATTGGATCCGGGAAGAGCTGTGAGGGAGTTAACTTGCAAGCGACCAAAGAGGTAGGCCATCACATATCGACGTTCGGCGTTTGGTAAGGTAGGAGCTTACCCTTTGAAATCGCGAGTAGCGATTTCCTGATTCAACGGGAACCGTCGGTTAAAGCGGGGACAGGTGGCAGGAGATCCTATGGGGTAGGAGAATCGGAGATCGACGTTCGGAGTTCAACACCAAGGAGCACTTGTATCGGGGATCCGCGACCCGTGAAATCCCGAAGTGACGGGACAGTGTTGGTGCATGAGGTACAGTGGAATACAGGTGGCATCACGTCGGGAAATCGACACCTCGACGCTCGGGGTCTGGGAAGTCAGGTGATTGACATCGCCAGTGGCGATACCTCGAGGTTTGAACATTGACTATCAGCATTCAAGACTCGGTGTTTAAATGGAAAGAAGAAGTGTTACGAGTCTCGCGATATCGCGAGATACGATCTCCCGATACGCGAAGGGAAGATCGCCGAGAAGTGTTCTGTGGGTAAAGAACTCCCGAGGGAGTTGGAAGAGCTTTGACTCTTCGGTCATGGGTGAAAGAGAAGGTCCTGGTGGAGCGACCATCCGCCAAAGGGAGGTTGCATCAGAGTGGTATCAGAGCGGGAAGACTCTTGCTTTCTGAAGCAGAGGAGAGATTCACCATGCCACCGAGAAGGGAACGACAGTCACCTGATCGTGAATATAGGGAAGCGCGAAGAAGGGGTAGACAAGAAGGTAACCGAGAGATGGAACGTCAAATCCGAGATCTCAGGGTGAGACTCGAAGAAATGGGGACCACCCAAAGACATGGAGCTGGTACGGAAGAGTTCAGCGATTCGGAGGTAGAAGAGGAAGCGGGACACGATGCTGAAGAAGTCACTGTAGAAGACGGGTCAACCGAGAGGTTGATCAGAGCCATTTCAAGGATGAGCTCGAAGACAAATATGGACATTCCTGTCTATGAGGGAAGCATGAATGCAAAAGAGTTGCTGGATTGGATCCGAGCACTCGACACCTACTTCGATTACGAAGATATCAAAGAGGACAAGAAAGTGAAACATACTGTCACTAAGTTGAAAGGGCATGCAGCCTTATGGTGGGATGAGCTGCAGGCGGATAGACGCAGCAAAGGCAAACAGAAGATAAAGAGCTGGGATCAGATGATCGCTAAGATGAAAGCGAAATTTATCCCGAGAGACTACCAGATCACTCTATTCAGGCGCATGCAGAACCTAAGACAGAAGTTGATGACGGTGAAGGAGTACACCGAGGAGTTCTACAGGCTCAACATTCGAGCTGGTCACCAGGAGAGTGATCACAAAAAGGTGGCGAGGTACCTGAATGGACTGAGGTATGATATTCAGGATGAACTGAGCATGGTTACCATCCGAACCATTGAGGATGCGTACCAGATGGATTTAAAAGCCGAGGAGAAGCTGAGCCGCAAGCAAGGACAGCGAGGGCGAGGCAGAAGCCAGCCCAGAGGTAAGATAGTTGCCCAAGGAAAAACACAGAAGCCCAAAGAGGATTGAAAGAGGCCTCAGGAAAAAGCTGAAAGGGGTGGAACCTCACAGCAGAGGCAATAGAATACTGAGCCGAGGAGGCAGCAAGATGATCAGCAAGGAGGATATGCTGACGCGAATATATTTCCTCGTACCCGAGGTTGAGGCAGAGGTCGAGGAGGAGTTATCACGTGTTTTACATGTGGTAAGCATGGCCATAAAGCCGTGGACTGTCCAGAGAGGAAGGTGGACAGAGGAAAAACTCACGTTGTTGAGGAGCAAAGGCGTGATGTGGAAAGCGAAGATGCAGATAGCGGAAGATCGCTAGGGATGCATAAAATCCTTTTGAAGCCTGAGAAGGAGGTGGAGAGCGTAGTGCAGAGGAGTAGACTATTCAGAACGGCTTGTATAGCCAAGGACAGGAAATGCAAAGTCATAATTGACAGTGGGAGCACTAACAATCTTGTTTCGAACGAGATGGTGGAGAAATTGGAGCTAGAGACAACTAAGCACCTGAGTCCATATAAAGTCTCGTGGTTACCGAAAGGACACCAGGTAAGTGTCACTAAACAATTCTTAGTTAAATTTAAAATTGGGAATTATCATGATGA
Organism: Picea engelmannii; assembly: GCA_009831015.1. NCBI lineage: Eukaryota > Viridiplantae > Streptophyta > Pinopsida > Pinales > Pinaceae > Picea > Picea engelmannii. The sequence goes on along the minus strand of ML784775.1, from coordinate 531,350 downwards.
GATGATGTACGATGTCATTCCCATGGACGTATGTCACGTATTGCTGGGTAGACCATGGAAGTATGATAGAAATGTTGTTCATGATGGAAGGATGAACACATACACCTTGGAGAAGGATGGAAGAAGTCATAAACTGTTGTCGTTAAAAGATAAGGAGGTGAAGCTGGAGGTTAGCAGCACGATACTTCTAATGAGTGGGAAGGAGCTTTTCACAGAGCTAGAGAAGAATGGAGATCCATAGTTCTTTCTTGTCAGGAAGCCGAGAATTGTCCTGACAAACTCAAGAGTGGACGACCTGCCAGAGGAGATTCAACAACTGCTGGGAGAGTTTGCTGACATCATCGTGGACGAACTACCTCGTTCATTTCCACCGGTGTGGAGTGTGAGTCATCACATTGAACTCATACCCGGAGCAAGTTTGCCAAATAAGGCAGCATACAGTTTGACGCCTCAGGAGAACGAGGAAGTCAAAAGGCAGGTGCAAGGCTTGCTGGACAAAGGACTAGTGAGGGAGAGTCTAAGTCCATGTGTTGTTCCAACAGTACTAAGCCCGAAAAAGGATGGAGGCTGGAGGATGTGTACAGACTCCAGGGCGATAAATAATATCACCATCAGGTACAGGTTTCCACTGCCGAGAATGGATGACTTGATGGATTGCCTAAGTGGGGAAAATTACTTTTCCAAGATTGATCTCAAGAGCGGATATCATCATATACAGATGAGAGAGGGAGACGAATGGAAGACAACATTCAAGACAAACGAGGGTTTGTATGAATGGTTGGTCATGCCGTTTGGGATGACAAACGCGCCAAGCACATTTATGAGGCTGATGAATGAAGTCCTGCGGGAATTCATTGGAAAATTTGTGGTGGTATACCTGGATGATATTTTAATTTTCAGCAAAACGAAGGCTGAGCATTTGAGGCATTTAGCTATCGTGATGAGGAGGCTACAGAAGGAGAAACTGCTGATAAATTTTAAGAAATGTTCCTTCATGCAGACAGAACTCATATATATGGGTTTTGTAATATCGGCGAATGAATTGAAGATGGATCCTGAGAAGGTTGAAGTAATCATGTATTGGCCATCGCCGAGGAATGTTTTTGAGGTAAGGAGCTTTCATGGTTTAGCTAGTTTCTACAGGAAGTTCATTAGGAATTTTAGTGGAATTAGCGTCGCGATGATGGATATTGTGAAGAAACAACATAAAGTTTTTTAGTGGACCACCGAGGCTGAGAGGAGCTTCAATTTGTTGAAGCGAAAGACAACAGAGCAGCCAGTGTTAGTGTTGCTTGATTTTCAGAAGACCTTCCAGGTGAAGTGTGACGCTAGTGGGTATGCTGTTGGAGGGGACTTGAGTCAGGATGACAGACTTGTCGCATATTTCAGCGAGAAATTGGACGATGCGAAGCTGAAATACTCCATGTACGACAAATAATTCTATGCCATTGTCCAGGCATTGAAGAAGTGGAGGCACTACCTGATACCCAAGGAGTTCGTTTTGTACAGTGATAATCATGCATTGTAGTTTGTAAGTCAGCAGGAGAAGCTGAACCAGAAGCATGCGAAATGGGTGAAATACATGCAGAATTTCACCTTCGTGATCAAGCACATTTCGGGAGCTGCTAACAAGGTAGCTGACGCCTTGAGCCGAAAATGTTTATTGCTGCAGGAATTCAGGGTCAAGACTTTGGGTTTTGAGAACTTGAAGGATATGTATGCAGGTGATGTTGATTTCGATGAAGCATACGAGGCAGCCGAAAATCCAGTGCTCAGGGATAGGAGCCCGTGGATGGAGTATCTAATATAGGATGGATTTCTCTTCAAGGGAAATCAACTATGCATACCAGATTGCTCTATGAGAGAGAACTTGGTGAAGGAAAAGCACAGCGGTGGATTAGCAGGTCATTTCGGGCATGACAAAACTTTCGCCAAGCTGAGCGAATCATATTTCTGGCCGGGTATGTGCGCAGATGTGAAAAGGTTTGTTGACAGGTGCAAGATATGTCAACATGCGAAGGGCCAAAAACAGAACATCGGATTCAATTAGTCGTTTCCTGTACCCGAGAGACCATGGGAGGCAATTAGCATGGACTTTGTTTTGGGATTGCCGAGAACGTAGCGAGGAGTGGATTCCATATCTGTGGTGGTGGACAGATTTTCGAAAATGGCACATTTCATTCCATGTCATAAGACCAACGATGCGACACACATCGCGAATTTATTTTTTAAAGAGATCGTGTGATTGCATGGATTGCCGAGAAGCATAGTCTTGGATCGAGATACAAAGTTCATAGGCCATTTTTGGAGGACACTATGGAAGAAGTTGGGGACTGGCTTGGCATTCAGCTCAACATACCATCCACAGACAGATGGACAGACCGAAGTAGTAAACAGAAGTATGGGGGATTTATTGAGAAGCCTGGTGATGGAGCATCACACCAGTTGGGATCGGATCCTGCCACAGGCGGAATTTGCGTACAACGATTCGGTGAATCGGAGTACCGGTAATATCCCATTTCAAATTCTGTATGGGACACAACCGAGAGGAGTATCTGAGCTCAGGGAGCCAGAATAGGCTAAAACTAGCAGCGCGAGGGCTGAAGAGTTTGCTGAGGTGATGAAATAACTTCACGCGGAGGTGAAGTAGCGACTGCAAAATTCGAATCAAGAGTATAAGTGCAGAGCCGACCAGCGAAAGAGACAGCTTCAGTTTGAAGTTGGAGATATGGTTCTGGTGCACTTAAGGAGATAAAGGTTCCCAAGGGGAACATACAACAAGCTCAAGATGAAGAATATTGGGCCGTGCGAAGTCCTGAAGAAATTCGGGGAAAATGCATATGAGCTTGAGCTGCCAGAAGGCATCGGGATATCTCCGATTTTCAATATTTTGGATTTATACCCTTACAGGGATGCAGGAGCAGGCACTAAGGAACCAATGATCCAGTCGCAGAAACAGTTACTAGTTGCACAGAAGCCTCAGATGGAATGTATATTGGATAAAAGAGTAGGCAGGAAGACTAGGAGGAAGCAATATTTTGAATACCTGGTGAAATGGAAGAATCACCCAGTGGAGGATGCCAGCTGGGAGACAGAGACAGTCATACAGAAGCATGGGCACATTGTACAGCAGCTCATGGACAGGAGCCCATGAAATATTTTTGAGCCGAGGAGTATGATGCAGGAGCATTCACACCTCATCAAGCGAGTCAGCGCGTGGGGAAAGAAAAGACAGCTGGATGACGCCAGCACCAAAATTTTGAATCACCTTGATATCTGTTGCGCCGTCATTTGAATGAAATCATTCATAATAGAGTGCCCTTGTACATTGTAATGGACTCTGAGAAAATAATCTCTCGTCCTTAGGTAGCTGAGGCACTTATTAGATTTAGTGCAGGTAGATAGGATTTAGTGCAGGTAGATAAAATAATTAAGTCTAGATTAGACAGTTTTGCTTTCGAGAGGGAAAACGGAGTATAGACACCCTCCTTTGTATCATTGTGATAGGAGCATTCATATTATGCAGAGCATTAGCATTGAGGAGCAAGAAGAGAAGTGCATAGAGTTTGTGAAGAACCCCCATGTATAGATATTGAATTAACAGAAAGCTTCGATTCAATTTCATGGCTGTGATTATTCTCTGTGTGTTGTTGATATTATGCTGTTGCATGCTTGCATCTTTTTATGCTTTTTTCGTATATGATGCATACGTAATATCATGGCAGATCAGAAATCTGGGGAAGAGGTGAGAATGAGTTTCAATTGTTTCTCTGTTCGAGCCAAGAGATTCCTGCATAGAGTGCAGTTGAATTCCTTCGCATAGGGTGAGTTGAGGGGCTCTACAGTTAAACTCTTACTCTCGATCGGAAGTGAGTTGGGTTATTTGAACCATGCAGGTGAAGAACCCATCGAATTTAAGTCTCAGAGGCGAGTCTGGGAAAGGAGAATAGGGAAGCCTTAATTAAATTCCCATGGATGTGTTGGTTCTCTGTGTGTTGCTGGCATTATGCCTTTGCATATTTACTTCTTGTTCTCGAGTCAAGTACAGAGAATGTGCTCGAGAGACCTCTGAAGGAGTCAGGGTTGGAAAATTTCAGGAGGGATAGTTCCTTTGATTCGTTATGGGAACAGACCCCAGCGGAGTTCATGCAGGTTGAAGGTGGCGGAACAAAATATTCTTCAAGAGGAAGAGAATCGACGACTTGAAATCGTCGAACAGGATCATGAGTTCCCGTTGACCATTTGATCCGGGAAGAGCTACGAGGGAGTTAAATTTCAAGTGACCAAAGAGGCAGGCCATCGCATATCGGCGTTCGGCGTTTGGTAAGGTAGGAGCTTACCCTTTGAAATCACGAGTAGCGATTTCCCGATTCAACAAGAACCGTCGGTTAAAGCGGGGACAGGTGGCAGGAGATCCTACGGGGTCGAAGAATTGGAGATCAGCGTTCGGAGTTCAACACTAAGGAGTGCTTGTATCGGGGATCCACGACCCGTGAAATCCCAAAGTGACGGGACAGTGTTGGGCCACAAGGTACAGTGGAATACAGGTGGCATCGCGTCGGAAAATCGACACCTCGACACTCAGGGTCTGGGAAGTCAGGTGATTGACATCGCCAGTGGTGATACCCCGAGGGTTGAACGTTGACTATCGGCATTCCGGACTCGGTGTTTGAACGACAAGAAGCAGTGTTACGAGTCTCGCGATATCGCGAGATCCGATCTCCCGATACGCGAAGGGAAGATTGCCGAGAAGTGTTCTGTGGGTAAAGAAATCCCGAGGGAGTTGGAAGAGCTTTGACTCTTCGGGCCTGGGTGAAAGAGAAGGTCCTAGTGGAGAGATCGTCCACCGAAGGGAGGTTGCATCAATAATCCATAACCCTTAAGGAGGAATAAATATTATTCACAAATTTCTTCTGTGGATCCCGATTTAATGATTCTGCTCGGATCCGAAATTTCTACAATAGGCCACAGATTGGAATTCGTGGATTTGTATTTCCTTTGGTCATGGTTCACTCATACGCAGAGGGGTTTCTGTAATACTCCATGGTTAATTCAACTCTCTTCCCCTCAATCTAGTTCCTCCGCTTAAACGAAAGTAGACATTCTCATATTATCTGTGTATTGACTATGTTTCCCTTTTTATGTACTCTCGTATGTTTTCTTTATATAACTAAATTATACTCGTCCTTTGTTTCTTGTTGACTCGGTGTTGGGTCTACTGTATATTTATGAAATTATGTTTCTTGTAAAACTCTACTCTTGTACTCGATATCGTCATTAATGATGGGGCCATGTTTGATGCAAGGGTACCCATCAGATTGACCAAGTTCTATCCTCCCCTTCCAGTCCATCGACGGTCATGACTCGGCTGAAAGCTTACCTATGGAGCAACGAAGATAAGTAAAAGTATTTGTCCAATCACTATCTTGTATGTTTTGTTGAAATTCAAGCTTTGGAGAGACCTCTATCCTGTGACTAATTTGAATTCTTCATTCCTTTGTAGGTCTATGTGGAATATGGCGTTGGATCAAATTCAGGTTCCTCCCAAAAAGGTATTATGGTTTCTAACAAGAGAATTCTTTGAGGAATCTGGAGAAGTCCCGGTGATGTTGGGTTATTAGTCCAATGTTCTTGGTTTAAGACTGATGTCCAAATCATTTGATGTACAAATCTTAAATTTTTAGTTAAATAAATGTTATAATTTCCTTTCGTTGCTAGTCTCTGTATAATGATCTTTTAGAGATATTCCAAATGAATATCCATATTGTGAAAATACAGCAGAGGTAGACTATACAATGATTATAATTCTTTCGAATACTTACAAATGCAATCTTTACTTGTGTCAATCGTTGATTAATTTCTTTCATTTGAAGTAGATCTTGTGATTTTTATATGTATAGTCTCCGGCATACATAAATAGTTATCTGCGTATCTATGATTATCTAATTTAATTTAAGTTCTTTGTTGTAATTCATTCTGCATCGTTGAATTCAAAGGCTTCTATAGTCTTATTATCTAATCCATTACTCTGAGACTATACTAATATAAATGAATGTAATACTCATGAGATTCATTCTAGATCCCTTTAAGGGTTGCGCCAATTTATATTTCGCCATAGAATTTGAATGTTGAAAGGGTATAACACTCCCAAAAGAAATTTGTTCATCCCATATTTATTTAAGGTCTCTACTGATTGAAATTTCCACTACAGACTTTGGGATATTGAAATGCATATGACCTCATGATGGATGGAAATTCCTAGGATGTTCTCTTGGGAAATTTCATGGTTAAAAAAAATATTATTCACACAGGGTAGATATGTTCTAGTCATGACTAGTTTTCCGGTGGTCCTATAATATGGTTTATTGTCCAGGCTCAACTCCATTTCTACTATAGATATTGTATATAAACCCTTACATTTATCATTGGTTGGGTGATTACAGTGGACCCCGCATACAGTGGTAATATAGGTATATTTATTAGTAGAGTAGATGATTTTTCAACAGATTACATACATCAAACATACAGACACAGACGCACCTACAACAAATAGCATACTATGAATAATGAAATCAAATATTCAGTCGAACAAAATTATTCCTACCACAAATCTTTAATAGAAATTCTGAAAATTACATATGACCACAAAATAATCATCTAGAATAGAAACACGAATCATCTGCAATGGTTTTGTAATTGCAATCGACAATAAAATAATTCGTCCAGGATAGCAATAGAAATCATCTACAGTAGTTCAATAATTACATACTATAGTGAAATAATTCCACGAGAACAATGAATGTATGTAATAGTTCTATCGACATGAATGTGATAATGGAAAGTAGAGGTACATATCTGAACTAGATTGCTGGGAAGACAAATGGAACAACCACGTTCCTCCCAACCTTAGAATAGGGCATCCAAATCACTTTCCTGGTTCACCCCCTAGCCTGACCATAAATCCATGAGGTCGAACTTGAAATTTCCTCTTGAACAATGTTCCTCTATGTAGTCTGCTCCTTGCCTCACACTCAATATTCAATGAACATAACAACAATTATACCATTATTTATTTTCCCCAACATACTCAACAATGTCCTACCTCCTCGCATATAATATTTATCCAAACCAACCAAATTGCCTAGGTCTTTTTTCCCTCCCTTGTGAATTTTCGCATCTTTCTAAATCCCTGATTTTTAGGGGCTGCCAATGGCCAAATATCTGATTTTCAACTTGTAATAATCATCCCAGAGGTAGTTCCAACATGTTCCCCACTCATGGAGTCATGGTCAACTAATTTTAACATGGTTGTTCTATTTGTCCTCCTCCAATCAATATAAAATGTTTTGTTTTTATACAAGTGTCATAGTCAAATAGTTAGTTGGGTCAAATCAGATCTCTTCCCAACAGTCATAATAATTAATTACAATTATCAAATTCGAAATTCAGAATTGCCATAAATGGAAAATATTTTTCAAATTCAAATTTAATAAAAACAGAATAATGTCATAGATATCTTATATAGGGCATGTTTTGTGGTTTGTGGCATTGTCCATGGCCCCTGTAGGTCCCCGAAAGATTCATTTAGAGACTAAGGGATTTATTTTCCTCTCATGCACATTATCAAGGCATTGAGACCTATCCCCATTATCCAAGGAATTATAGGAGAACCCATGTTCCACTTGGAGGATATGGTAATATTAATATTAAAATGGTAATATTAATATCAATATTAAAATTACAGCCTAAAATATTAAAACTAGAGGCAGGAAACAAGGATCTGTATGGGCTAAATCATAGTGAATGATAGTGTTTTTTATGCCATATTAACATAACCGATTATTCTTGACTAAGTGAAACTAGTTTTTTCCTTCATATTCATAACTATATGAAGTTGTTGATTAGAGATTATTTTGTAACCAGTATGAAGATGTATAATATTGATGTAAGTGCTTATATTTGATCATTCATTGGTATTAGCATCAAGACTTAATGGTGTCCACCCTTTGGAGGTTTTTACATGTATAAATGTTATGCATTATTGATTCACATGTTCAATGGCCTATTGATTGATGGGTTGTTTACCTAGAAGGTTAAGAGGTTGATAGATTGATGATACTTAGATTTATTTAGTGTACATGGGTTTAAATGTATTAACCTTGTTCCTAAGGATTGTCATGTTTAAAAGTGAATATACCTTTCATCCATGGTGTTGTAGGTGTCTAGTAAGAGGAATTTGTCTTTGGGATACTATGAATGAGTTTGATTGATGTTAAACCAATAATCTTTGGTGGTATATTTGTATTGTTAACAAGAATTAGTTGTAACCACCCTTGAGTTCCATGTATGCATTGAATGAGTAGACCTCTTATTTATGCAAAGTGAAGTTATTATTCATGAATACGATTGTATATGTCCATTAATTTGAATGCATGTCTATTGATATGAATGCATGAATGTGTTTAATTGTTGAACATGAAATTGTACTTGTTATGCTTTGGATAATACCGTGTTTAACTAGTTGTATTCATCTTGAAGGTTATGCTATGTTGTTTACTTCGAATGATAGTTTTGAGTGGGTTGTATGCAACTCTTCATAATGAGCAGGTATGAAATGATCATATAGCAAGTATGCATTAGTGTTATGTATGACATGGTATAATACATATTTTCTCTTGTTGTTAGCTACCATATGAAAGAGAGAAACATATTTTAATTATTCCTTTGAAGCTTATCATGTGAATGAGTGTGAAATTTCATATAATAGACTAGTCTTAAGTCTATTATGGTAATATTTTTTTTTTTTACAGAAGAAAGGGGTTTATATATTAAAACTAGTGGTATAACCACTGTAGAGAAAACTTACATAATTCATCCTTGCGATCAGTGCGGGAGGTTCAAAATTACAAAAGGGGTTTCCATGCTATAAAGTCCTAGAATTCCCATAACAGTCGAGAGTCAAAAATATAACTAAACTCAGAATAAGAATTGGCTTAAAGCGTTGTTGTCTGAGTTGCATAAAGGCCCATACTCCAACTTACAAAGAAGAGAACCAAAGATCCAAAAAGAAATAATTCTAGGAAAGAGGAACTCAGGATTAAACCTTCCGTCCTGGGATGGAGGAGCTTGTGCTCATGGTCACCTTCCCCCTGCATCTGTCTGGCGGATCTGTCCTGTAGCTTGAATTTCCATCTTTTCAATTCTTGGTTTGAGATCAACAATTTTGTTGTTAGCTTTCTGAGTTGTGTAGGTGGGAGCTTCTACTGCTTCCTCCCTTAGTTGGATTAGATATTCCTCCATCATTTCGAACCTCCGAACTCCTTCCCTGTCAAGATGGGGAAGGAATCCTCTATGCGCTCTAAGCATGCATTTCAGCCTACGAATTTCAAGTTCCATAGAGAGCGAGGGATTAGGGGGGGTGGCTGAGTTGGAAATGGAATCCATTGCAAGAGTGGTGGAACAAGACGAGGAGGGAGGCCTGGCCGAGGAAAATGGGTAGAGACTAACCAGGGGAAAGACTAGGAACTCAAGCTAGGCAAGAAACCAGACAAAATTGGGAAGGCAAGATGAGCAGGAGTAGTTCGCCACCTTCCTGAATTTAATAGTATCTTGTTTGTGCACCGTCATGGGAGGAGGGGGGGCTCACGTGCGTTCCATGGGGGAGGGATAAGATATCTGTGCAGAGGTGCAAGAGGGACGTGAGGTGAAGGACTGGGAGGGGAAGGGGATGGGATGAGAACAGTGCAGATAAGTACCATCACATGAAAGAAGGGACAAACAAGGGAGGCAGAGAAGGGTTACCATGAGTATGACGTCAGGAGGGAATGAAGGCCACTTTCCTCGGGAGGCCCAGCTGAGCACTCACCGAGTGTCTCTAAGGGAGAGGGACGAAAACCAAAGTTCCATTTAGGGAGCGCTGACCCTTGCTCAAGTGGGTGGTGGCTTTGGCAGCTTGGTCGTCTTCGGCATTGAGATGACGGAGCACATGAAATAAGTCAATATTTTGGAAGGAGTGGGAGAGACAGATAATTTTCTTGAGAATGTGGTGTAGATTCATTTGAGTAGGCAAGGTGTTGGTGACCATAGCTTGGATTAAAATTTGGGATTCACCTATCACTATTATTTCTTTGATTTCTAGCTTTCGAGCTTGGATAATTCCTTGCCAAAGGCTTAGAGCTTCTGCTATATTATTGGATTTGATTCCTATCCCCCAAGAGTAGTCTAATTCTTGTACTTCACCAGATTTCATGATCCTTAGTGAGAGGAGGAGGGGATTTGAGGTCTGGAGTGAGGCTATGGATATAATATTTATCAGGGGAGTTGAGAGAAAGGGAGTTAGTGCAAGGCCAAAGGTAGGAGAGGAAGTCTCCAAGTAGGGATTTGGCTTTGGCATAAATGATGTTGGGCGAAGTGGTCAGATTTCTGAAGATTCTGGAGTTTGTTTCGAGCCAAATTTTCCAAAGGATGAATTTAGGAAGAGACATCCAGTAGCATGTGATTTGAGGGTTGGCCTTGAGAGGGAAAGGATAGAGGGTGGCCCAGGTTTTTAGTAGAGTGGGTATGTCAGGAGGGAGTTGGTCAGAAGGGATCCCTCCTGGTAGGGCATGCCCCTAGACTTCTTTTGCAAAGGGGAAATTGAAGAGAAGATGGTCAGCAGATTCTTCATGGGTTTGACAGAGAGGGCATCATATTCTAGGTTTAGCAGCTCAGAGAAGTCCTAGCACTTTGAATTCATTAATTGTTTGTTAAATTATTATTAATGGAGAACATATCAATTAAAAAATTATTATGGTAATATTAATATTAATATCAAAATTGCAGCCTAAAATATTTATTTTTTTTAAATAAATATTGGTCATCGCAATTGCGACGCAAACCTTAATTGTTGCGACATTTTTGTTGTATAAACAATGAAAAGATGTCGTTGTTTGTGCTACAACATCTTCAATTGTTGCGACAGTTGTGCTATATAAAAATGAAAAGTTGTTGTCGCATGTGTAACGAAAACTTCAATTGTTGCGACAATTATGCTATATAGAAATGAAAAGTGGTTGTCGCACGTGCAATGACAAATTCAATTATTTCAATAGTTTTGTTGTATAAAAATGAAAATTTATTATCGCACGTGCGAAGACAACTTCAATCATTGCGACAATTTTGCTATATAAAAACGAAAAATTTTCATCACATGTGGGACGAAAACTTTAATTAATGGAACAGTTTTGTTATGTAAACAACGAAAAGTTGTCGAAAAGTTCTCGTCGCAAATACAACGACTGATCGAATTATTGTTATATTTTTTCTATATAAACCATGGAAGTTGTTGTCACAATTGGTGTCACAATTGATACGAAATGTTGGTTTCACATAGTTTTCCTATATTTCTGTATTGGCGATGATATTTATTTTTTTGTCGTGATTTCCTATGTTGTCTCTCTTGCGACATTTGTTCAAGTTCGTCACAATTTCCACGTGACATAAAATGACATTTCAAAGACTCTATATTTGTCGCAATGTCAATGACATAACATCGCAAGAGCATCAAAAAAATTGTCACAAAATGACCCAAATATGCTAGTGAATGTCTTCTTAAAAATTACTGTATTTCCATTCGGTACATAATATAATCTGGGTATTTTGTGTCCCAAAAAAATTGTTAAGGAAATACCCTGCAACATACAAATATTTGAGTCTATGATAAATTATTGGGTTAAGGTGTTTCATACTATTATTTTCATTGTCTATGTGTGGTAAACACCATTCGAAGCCTGGTAAATTCGACAAGAATGTTAACTCTGTACTTAAACTTTGATTAAAATCATCCTCTTCAGCACAGACAATCGTTTCATGTTATATTTTGATGACACCGTTAGAATATAACATTTCTCTCTATGTTTAAATTTTGAGCAATGCATTCGGCATACTCGCACTACGCGACCCATGCAATTCGGATTTTCAATGCTAAAGTTGTTTGTTTATTTCATTTCCTAAAGAGTTTTATTTAGATGATTTGGTAACCAATTCTAATGATGGGACCCTATTGTTGCAAGGGTACCCATCATGAATGTTCTTAGACCACCCTCCCCTTCATCCTGGGACATCTTCTCAACCACAATGCAATAGGAAAAGACACCAAGGTCTCCATGTCACAAGTTATATGCAACTTTGTATAAAACTTTCCTGTCATTAATCATTCTACTGCAAGTTACACTCGTTTTACTTCTATTGAATAATACTAATAATGATTTGTGACTCCTTGTAGGGACTTCAACCATGCAAAATTCCATATGTAGGCCCCTCCCATACGCACAAAAGGTATTCATGTTTCATTTCGTCGTTGTTAAAAGATTGCCATAGGTTTATAAAGATTGATATGATTCTAAGTCTAGAATGATATCATCGTGGGTGGAATTGTTCACTCATAATGATAACCAATTCTTTAACTCTGTATCTTCAATTTTAACGGAAGGGCATAAGGATCAAAACCTTATTACTGTGTAAAATAAATGAATGGGATATACTGACATGGATGAATCATTATTCAAGTTGTATAGATGGTTTAGATGGAAATACGAACAGTCCCTTCATTCAGAATAATATATATGTTATATAAATATTTCTGGAAAGAATAGAAACATGTATTTGTGAACAATAATTCTGTCTTGTCTCTTTCCGGGTTTACTTTGGATCTTATAGAGAAATTCGAATGATTCCTTGTTTAATCCTGTAACTTTGCCTTTTTATGTTATTACTACAGTAGGTCTATGAGTATCGAAAATATATGGTTCTAGGGTGTATACTCTTCACTTCAATTAGTTTACTATTGTATTGTCTTATTCCAGAATTTCATTTGTGACAGTCTGAACTAGTCATTTTCATTTCAGAACTTCATTTTTTGACTACTTGAAACTATTCGTTTTCATTTCAGAATTCCGTTGTGTGATTACTTGAAAACTATTCGTTTTCAATTCATAAATTTGTTTTGTGATTACTTAAAACTATTCGTTTTCACTTCAGAACTTCGTTTTCTAACTATCTGAACTATTCATTTTCATTAACATTAATGGCAACAGATGGTGGAATTTACACAATAGGTAAATAAAAGAGCCTAAGGCTTTTAGTATAGCCATATATCTATCTATCTATCTATCTATCTATCTATCTATCTATCTATCTATATATATATATATATATATATATATATATATATATATATATATATACACATCTCTATTTAATTGTATCCATAGTACTTCTTATTGTAGGTAATAAATTTTAGTCTGGAATGACATCAATACAGTCTAATTTTCATAGCCCTTTAATTCTACCTATGTATTTGATCTATAATAAAATATATATGTTTAATTCTAAGCTCTCAAATATATTCCATTATTCTTGTACTAATGACATACATCAAGACTATAAGAATTATACTAAAGTTACTTCATTCCAAGAGTAATAAAACAATAGGAAGATTTGTCCATAATAAAAAGGATGTCCTACAGAAATATGATTGTACATATATATGTATATTTAAATCTTAGTTTTACTTCTGAAATCTCCTTTAGCATTGCATAGTCTATTGTTTACGTGCAAATTGAATATCTAGATGTAAATGAATCACCCATCTGGTATGGATTCTCCAGTACAATATTCAAAATCATATTCTATTTAACATAGATTTATCTCCTAATATACTTTCATAATTAAATTTCGTCCCAGGAAAGATACACAGAAAGGTTACTCAACTTCTGCAATTAAAACTGTAAGGGTTTATCCTACATTTCACTTCATTTCATCAAAATTTAACAAACAAAAAAACTCATCCATATTTCAAATAGATGCATTCTAAAAACCAATATTTCATTAGTATTCAACCAGAGAAGAAATAGATAAAACATATTTGATTAGTTTCCAAACAACAAATGGAAAAACCAAGTTCCTCCCAGCCTTAGAACAGAACAACCAATTCATTTGTCCCATTCACCCCCTAGCCTGACCATGAATCCATGAGGGTGAACTCAAAACTCCTCCTCAACAACAAAAGATCATTCATTTTCACCAACATACTAGGCAGTGTCCTGCCTCCTCTCATATGCTATATCTCCAAAAGAAATTGTTCCTAGGTCTTTTCCCCTAGGGAATTTTCGCAGCTTTCCAAATCCCTGATTTTCAGGGGCTACCAATGGTCAAATTCTTGATTTTCCACTAGTAACATTCAACCCTGAGGTAGTTCCAACATGTTCCCCTCTCATGGAATCATTGTCAACTAATTTTAACCTGGTTGTTCCATTTGTCCAACAACAATAAATATAAATATTTTCATACAAGTGTCATAGTCAAATAGTTAGTTAGGTTAAATAAGATCTCTTCCCAACAGTCATAATAATCAATTACAATTAACTAAATTCGAAATTCGAAATTTCCATAAATGGAAATAATTTTCCAATTTTGAATTTTCAAAAAATGGAAATAATTTCCTAAGCAATTTCAAACTTGAAAATGATTTTTTTGGGGGGATGTTACAAGAGGGAATTGGAATTTACCATTGACCTAAAACTAGGAAATGAACCGATAGAAATAACGCCTTATCGGATGTTGAACCCAGAGTTACAGGAGTTTAAAATGCAACTGAAGGAGTTGTTGGACCTAGTAATTATACGTACAAGTGTGCCATTGTGGGGTGCACCTGTTATCTTCATATGGAAGAAGGATGGGTCATGGAGACTTTGCATTGACTATCATCAATTGAACAAGGAAACAATCAAGAATCAATATCTGTTGCTAAGGATTGATGATATGTTTGATCAGATGAAAGGTGTGACGGTTTTTTCAAATATCGACTTGAGATCAAGGTATCACCAGTTATGGATCAAGGAGGATGAAATCCCTAAGACCGCCTTTAAGACGAGGTTTAAACATTACAAGTTTATTGTTTTACCATTTGGACTGATGAATGCCCCAGGGGTATTTATGAGTTTGATGAAAGGAGCGTTCTGTGAATACTAGGAAAATTTCATCCACGTATTCATTGACGATATTTTGATTTACTCTCGAACAATGGAGGAGAATGATGAGCACTTGTGCTTGGTACTAGAGTGTCTATGAGAGAAAAAATTGTATGGGAAACTGTCTAAATGATCATTTTATCAATCAAAGATTCACTACTTAGGGCATGTCATCAGTGACGAAGGTATCGTTGTGGATCCAACAAAAGTCGAGGCTATTATGGAATGGCCTACACCATCGAATGTCCCAGAAGTGTGTAGCTTCATGGGTTTAGCGGGATATTATCGATGGTTCTTCGAGGTATTTTCAAAGATAACAAATCTGATTACAGAATTGCAGAAGAAGAAAAAGAAGTTTGTTTGGACCGAGAAATGTGCGGAGGAATTTCAAAGGCTCAAGGAGTTGTTGAAGACAACACTGATACTAAAGGTCCCTAACATGGACGATGATTTCTTGGTCTGCACTGATGCATCCAAGGAAGGCTTAGGTGGAGTCTTAATGCAAGACGGTCGAGTGATCGCTTACATCTCTAGAAATTTGAGAAGGCACGAGGAGAACTATGTGACGCATGATTTGGGGTTCTTAGCCATTGTTTATGCCTTGAGAGTTGGGAGAAACTACCTTATTAAATGAAAATTTGAACCAAAAACGGGTTGTTGTGGTCTACAACACATCTTTACACAAAGCAACTTGAATGCACGACAATGACGTTGGTCATAATTTCTTAGCGAGTATGATTTTGAGATTAATTACATAAAAGGAATAATGAACAGAGTGGTTGATGTGTTGATTAAGAGACTGGGCATATTTTCGGTGATGCCTCTTTAGCGGAATCTACGTGAAAAGATTCTAACTTTATAGCATGACGATGATTGGTACAAATAGGTCAAGTATTTTATCGGACAAAAGACAATGATGGTACCAAAATTTGAATGATTTACATTGGAAAACGATAGATTATTGATATTTACGACAAGTTGAGGAGCTTGATCCTAAACAAGGCTCATAGAGAAATGTACATGGCTCACCGAGGAGTCATGAAGATGAGGGTATACCTTAAACCCTTATTCTTCTCGAAAGGAATGAAGAAAGACATAGTCAACTACGTGGAAAGATGTCTAGAATGTGTTTGACAACACATGTATTCCAATAGAGGACGAACACCTTAAGTAACCACTCACATAACCAGATCGAAGATCAACACACCGATGTTTTCACGTGGTAAAACCCCTACGTGGAAACATACATGTCCCCAGCCAACGCGGCCACTTGGAGTAGTTTATTAATGCAAAGAAAAGGATTACAGAGATATTTTACAAGAGAGTTTCTCACAATTGATCATCGAAAAATGACCCTCCATGCTCTTTAAATAGAGATCATGGACCAATCAGGTGTTAAGCCACAGATCAATGGCCATTAAGATAGATGAGAGTATGAACTATCAGATCACTTTATGTCGGGAACATATCATGACCATCAGATTTCCTAACTACAAATGCATACTAATGCATACTAAAGAAACACACGTTTACCTAACGACATATTAGACCAAGTAGATCTTAACTAAATCCTAAGTGTCTAAATATCCTAACATCCCCCCTTAAGAACAACTTGGGATAGGATTTAAGAATTTACAATAATGACACAAATAGGAGAAGGAAGGAGGCATTAGAGCCTATCCCCCCTTAATGACAACTTCCTGAACTCCTAACATAGATCGAAGTTTGGAAAACTTCGCTTCTGTAAGAGACTTTGTGAAAATGTTTGCAACTTGATCTTCTGTAGGGCAAAAGAGCACTTCAATAACTTGATCATGAATGAGCTTTCTAATGAAGTGCATGTGTAGCTCGATGTGTTTGCTATGCTGATGTTGAACTGGGTCTTTGGCGAGATTGATGGCACCTTGATTGTCACACCAAATTCTGGTTAGATGCTGGTGCTGGAATCCAAACTCTGAAAGGATCTGTCGAAGCCACAAGGCTTCCTGACTTGCATTTACCTTTGCTTGGTACTCTGCTTTTACTGAAGAAAGTGAAATAGCCTATTGTTTCTTATAGGCCCAAGTGACAGGTCCTGAACCAAGGCTGAAAACATAACCTACAGTAGACTTCCGATCATCAGGGTTGCCATCCCAATCTGAATTAGTGAAACCAACCAATAAGGGAGTCCCTGCTGAACTGTAATGTATCCCAAACTAAACAGTACCACGAACATAGCGAAGTATCCTTTTAGCTTCTTTCCAATGGATTTCATGGGGTGTTTGCATATATCAGGCAACAAGACCAACAACAAAGGAAAGATCAGGATGGGTATGAGTCAAGTATAAGAGGCTACCAACTAACTTATGATACAGGGTGGCATCAACTTCAGGCGAAGTACAAGTGGTACAAATCTTGACTCCAGACTGGAAGGGAGAAGGGGTTTGTTTACAATCGTCCATATGAAAGAGACGGAGAAGGTTACAAGCATAATTAGACTGGGAAAGAAAAATTCCTTCATTAGTTTGCAAAACTTAGAGGCCAAGGAAATAGTGCAAAAAACCTAAGTCTGTCATTTCAAATTTCTTCTTAAGGCTGGTTTTCACATGGTTTAAAAGTTTTGAGTCACTACCAGTGAGGATAAGGTCATCAACATAAAGGACAAGGATGATGAGATGGCTTCCTACTTTCTTGGTATAGACATT